>BPLR01010031.1:0-118025 GCA_021605095.1 Caerostris extrusa
GAACCATCTGGAGAAAAAGTCATGTTCTGAGGTGTCCACTGGAGCAAAACTGGTGATTGCAGTTTGGCCCCCGCTCACTGCTAATTAAGTGCTAAAGTACCCGCTTAGGGTCCGCTAACCCTGTGATACCAACAGCGCTTGGGAGTAGACCAATTGTTTTTCATTTAACTTAGCTTGTGTGAGTAAATCTCTGTGTATGGAGGCCTTATGGAACCCACTTCACTAGCATCCGTCGCATCAATGCATCTCATTTCATTCCCCTCATATCGGCCAAGAGTTATTAAAGTGAATGGAGGGTGCTACAAGCTGGCTCCATTCACATTTAATAACGGAAACATTGATACAAAAGAATGAATCTAATTCTGATGCAAAGATAATAAAATGTAAACTTTCTGGGGTTGGCTGTGCTTAAGTCAAATGCCTAGGATTTTAGATTATTTTGAAAGATGGTCAGATCAACAAATTATATAAATGATATAATATATGATTGTCATTTCGAAGTGCTATTGGTGATATTTTTGTATATTCTCTAATAAAACTGGCAAATAAAATAAAAACAGCTGTGTTTCTTTTTTCTTTTTCTAAACTTCCACTATCAGTATGCGAGATCAGGGTAACACTGTGAATACTGGTATTGAACTTTTGCCCCAATATTGCAATCCTTAGTTTAATCTTTGTTTCAAAATTATTGTTGTAATTAACAGTATTTCCTTTACTCTCGTTTCGCTATTTTGAGATTAGAAAGCAATGCACTTTGATTAGATCTTCAGTTTTACCGGTTCGGAGATTAATTTTAATAAACTCATAATATATAATGAAACAGTTAAGTATGACGATGAGGTGATATATATATAAATTATATGAATAAATACTCATTTCTGTAGTCACGAGTTTCATATTTATAAAAAGTACATTGCAGAAATTATTATTTTAGTGCTATTATAATCATAATTTTCTTTCGCTTCACCTCAAAAATTTGAGCTTTCAGCGGCAAACAAAATATCTTTCAATAGATAATTTTTCACAGCAAATGTTGTTAAGCATTGAAACTTCCGTTGTAAATTTAATAGTATTTCCATGGATTTCTATATTTCTTATGTGTGTTATTTTAAATTTAGAAAGTAAATAAAATTTGAATTAAATCTTCGTTTTTGCTATTTCTGAAAGTAATTTAACAAACTCAATAAAATATATAATCAAATTTTTAAGTGCTGGATTTTATTTATACATTTTGGTAAGAAGTTTAATTTATGAATAACATCATTCTGTAGTCACAGTTGTTTCAATGATTTATTTACAAAACACACACAATGACTTTTGGAGTACAAAATCTTCTAGAGATATTAAGTTCCTACTTCTTTGTTAAGGTACTTTCATCGTTGATCGCTTAAAATTGGTACCTATTAATCGTTATAAATAATATATTTTACATTTAATGTCTGCCTTTATTAAATTTTTTGTCTCAGCTTTTATGTTATTTTCAGCAAGATGTTTCCCTGCGCGCTGAAAAATTTCATAATTTTTCTAGCGCTTATAAAGTATAATACAAATTGGCTATTTCAGTTCTATTGTAATCATAATATTCTTTGATCATTTGTACTTACTTATAATATGTTAAATACTTTTGAAATTAGTTTTGATGCACAATAGAGATAACGGATGGTACAATAGAGATAATGATGGTACAATAGAGATAAATTTTCTTAGCTACACTTTCTATGCTATTAATTTTATAATGATTGAAAGTTTGACTCCTTCATGTAAATAAGTTCTATTTGTTAAAAAGAAATTTGAAAAACTGGTAAATTTTTATGGACATTTCCTTTTTTTTTTTTACTGAATTAGAAACAAAGTCGTAGTATCCCATTTACCCCCAATGCAAGCTTATTCATCAATTGACGATAATTTCTTTGCAATTTCCAGAAAATAAATTGCAGAATTTATAACTCATAACAGTTAAATCATTTTCTCATTTCAAATTGCTGCATGCGATAATAATTAAACCGTTCTTCAAAAATACCTGGCGCTTGCATTAAGGGTATGTGGAGAGGAAAATCCAAATTTGAAAAGTGTTATTTTTATTTATTTCTCTAGTCGCTGATATTCGTAATCAATTAACATACCCTGCTCAGTGTAAAACTGCTGGAGAACCTCATTTGTCAGAATTTTGCTTTTAGAGCTAATTTCTGCTTCTTAGTTAAAATATATTAAATGCGCTGCAAAAAAAAAAAAGGCTTAATGAAGCTGCAGTAAGCTTCAAATTGTGGTTTTATTATTATTATTATTTGTGTACCCCTTCTATCCCAACAGAGCTTTGAGTACTGTTTTGCTTAAACAAATGTAATTGTATTTTTATTTTTAATTTCCACGACTCGTATTTAATATTCACAATCAAAAAATTTTAGTCGCGCAATATTTTGCGCCAAATATCATTTATTCCAGAGATATATATTCTTGAGCTCCTCTTGTGGCGCTAGATTTTCTTCCTTCTTGGACCTTTTATGAAAGTTGACAAATCATTTCAATTTATTTTCTTATGTATTAGATTTTTTCCAAAATTCTTCCAGATTGGTAATGGAAAATCGCTCAAATTTCAAACTAACAAATTTAGCGTGCATTTGACTAAATCACGAAGTTTTGGCACTTCCATTAGAATGTATTTCCGTCATCATGTGAAATTTGATTCATAGAATTTTAAAATAAGTATTCTTAAAACTTTCATTTTTATTAATTATTTTTAAGCATGTTTCATATTTTGAGTCATAAAATAAAATTTGTATTTCAAATCTCTACCTTAAAGTTCAAGATTGATCTTTAAGTCAATAATATATTATGAAATTTTTATGCTTTATTTTATTTGCTCTCAATAAATATATAAATCATATATATATTTAAACATCATTTCTAGTCGCAGCTCCCATGATTCATTATACTTTTTTGTGTCTTCGCTTTCAAGACTTCTATACTTTAATACTTTCTCGGATTTACAAGTTGCATTTTCAATTTGTTTGGTGTAATACTTGGTGTTATTTGTTGTCTTCAGTTGATTTGTGCCCTGAAGTAATTCATAAAACAATCTGTAAGGTAGCTTTAAATGTTTCATTTGACACCTCTTATGTTTTTAAATTTATCTTCGCTCTATTTTCGTAATTCATTTCCCCAATAAGGTCTTATGTAGAAATGTTGTACTTCATTTGAATGTTGTGTAATAAGTCTTAGACTTATATTCAATATATATATATATATATATATATATATATATATATATATATTTAAATAAATAAATAATGTATATTATCATTCTAATTATTTCCTTCTTCCCAACCTTCCCTTATATTATGTTAATTAGAAAACATGCAAAATTAGTATTTAACCAGGATTTTTCTATCTGGGATTTGTACCTTTTAAAATTTTATATTATTCTCTTATTGTTTTATTTGGACAATGCCATGGATTTTGGTTTATCCAAATATTTTGCAAAAATGTTTTTAGCTGTGTTTGCTGAATATTATTAGTTTTTATCTTATGGATTTTTACTCTCAAATTTTTTTAAAATATTACATTCTTATCGATCAATGTCTGTCCTTGCAAAACATATTTTCATTTTCTTATATATTTTGGTTTTTTGAACAAAATTCCCGCACTTTTTTTGAGTTCTTATTTAACATTCATCATGTTTTTATTTTCAAATATTTTTCTTGTATTATGTTCATTAATTATTCTTTTCAAATCAGTTTTTATTTATTGTTGCATGTTCTTTGTTTAACACACAAATATTTACTTTTTTAAGACTGTAAAAAGGTGGTACACACAGATAATATTTTTAGCTTCCCTTCTTATGATGTATTATACATTTTCTAACATTAAGTTTGTTCCTGGAAAATAATAAAACTCGTTAAGAAAATTTATGTAATTTGTTAATTTTTAATAGGCATATTAAATTTTTTTATCGATGTAGAATCCAATCTGAAGTAACTGCATCATTTATGCAAGTTAGAAAAATAGTCTTGGAGAGTTTATGGTTTGCTGCATGTACGTTAACTTCTTAATTTCAATTTCAATTACTCTCACTAATGTAATAAAAAAAGAACGTCCCTTATAAAAAATTACATCTTGGATAATATGTTCATCAAGAACAAAATCCATCATTTATCTATTAATGCAAAATAAATTTTTAAGGCGAACTTTTTAAATTTTATTTAGTTTCTCAGTTCCAAGCAGTTAAATACAACTTTTTATAAAAGTATATGGTTTTATAAGAAATTAAGTTTATCATACACTTTTAATAGAATTAATTGGAAAAATATGTATATATTATTTCCATATCACTGTTTTTTGTTATAAGACATGTTAAACTATTCATGTATCGAAGAAACATTTACATTACATTTATTTGTTATATAAACTACCGTAATGCAGTTATTTATTCAGAATTGCTGCATTGTTCTTAAGCATTTTAATTATTATATAGATTGAAGGGGCTGCTGAAGATATACAAATTTGTGCTGTGTTTGAAAAAATTTAGTGCAGGAAATATATAGCCATTTTATGTAATAAAAATTTGTACTCCTCCACTCTGTTTTTAAAAGATGGAAGCAATATTTCTTGGTGTATTTTTTAATATTCTAGGGGTGGAAAATATGCACCAAAATTCATCTCTTGCTACAAAAATGAAATATTTCTTTTTTGATTTATTAACCTATCTAGAAAAATAGCCACATATGAAGGAGCTTCGCTTAGGACCGTTATTAGAGGCGGTAAAAGTTCTGCTTTTATGACATTTTTGCTGAGGATAGGATTTATTGGTTACATCAACATGTCATAGGTCGAAACTTTTTTTAAATGAATCCTGCCTGCATCGTGGCGCCATCTATTATTGAACAAATAGGGTAAATAATTTGTTTGTGAATATATACTACTAAATGTTTCTACAATAACTATTTCAAATAAATGTATTAAATTTAAATTAATTACAAATTTTATTAATATTTTGCATTTGTAAATTATTCACCGCCATGCATAACTTTTTTAATTTCTAAAAATTGCTGAATTTTTCTCTACAATTAATATGTTTTATTTCTCTTATTTATTTTCTTGTTAAATATCTAAATTTTAAAATAATTTTATTTTTAATAATTTACAAATTAGCTGTAATCTGTGATTTGAAGGATTAAAGCAATTCTTTATTTCCCATTTATTACTGAATTGAATTTCGTAAGCTCGTTTTTTCCCACAGAAAAGCTACCACTATGTTATATCTAGAAATAATAAAATTCTCAAAAATAAGGTTTGTTAAATATTTAAAAATATAGTTGTGACATTTATCCATTATTTATTTATATGTAATTATTGTTCTTTCTCCTTATGCATAATATATTGGTTTTTTTTTTTTTCTATATTTTTGTAATTTTTCAAAAATTGGATACTTTTAATTATACAAATAAAAATAACTAACTTATAGTAAACATATAAGCTTTTTTTTTTTTTTTCATACTCAATCGAAACTCGTATATTTGATACTTTAAAATTTTAAATGAACCTTATTTCTTACTACCATTTATTTAAAATAATTCGTGTTTTAATTAAAAAATATTTAATGTAAAAATAGCATGCCAAAGCAAAATCCAGAGAAAAATTTAATATATTTTTTCTATTAAATAATGTAATAATCATATTTTTATATGAAATCCATTAAAAATTGCTACGATATTTCCATTCAAAATATTCATTGCTAAGAATTCCAAGACATTTGAAGTTGCAAGGAGTATAAAGAAAATTGGTAGCGTATAAAAATACAAAATGTATTAATAAATACATTTATTACTGAAATGTATTTATTAATATACATTAAATAAAAAATATTTTATTATTTATACATTAAATCAGAAATAATTTTTTAACATTAGGTTCTAATTTTCTTCTTGAAATTAATGTATGTATCAATAAATTAATTTCATATTGAACTTAAAAATATCATATGAAACTATTAGGTTTAATTTAATTTCAGTACAAACAAATCATATGATTGCTAAATAACATAAAATTAATTAGTATATGCCTTGAACTCTGAAGAACTGTTAATGTAAAAATATATTGCTACAAAACCACTGAGAGAGAGAAAGCTACTACAAATATTTAATTTGTCCTGCTACTAAAATCATTTTTTGATTTTTTTTTCACCTGATATGCCAAACCATAACACAACTATTAATTTAAAATGTGTTTAAGTGAGCAAATCTAATACTGTCTAATATTTTAAATAGTATGTTTCTAAATGTTTTGGATATCTAAAGAATTCCACTTCTGGACATGGTTTTCACATGATGGAATTATTTTCAGTATTATTTCTGTGCTTATATATATTTAATAAAAATTCTTAAAATTATTTTGTCTTTTATATGATATCATGGATTTTGTTTAATTTCTGGGTCAAGCATTTCCTTTCTTCAATTCTTTTTATAGCTTATAGAAAGTCCATTGTATTTTCTATATAATTAGCTACTTTCTAGTAGTTTAATCTTTCCTTAATTTTAAAACTGTAACTATTTTACAAAATACTAACAAAGTGTGCATAATTAATATCATAATGACTACTTATGTAGTCATTATGATATTTATATATATAAATACTGGGAAAACTAATTAATTTTTAAGCTTTTAGAAATGTTTTTCATGCAAAATTTATGGAAAGTTAATGTGAAACAGGCAGTTTTTATGAAAGCCTAAAGTGTATGCAAGAGGTGTATTTTTTTTGTACTTATAATTGAATTATATTATTCTGAAATAGACATCTTTTCATTTTAAAATTATTCAGGAAATTTTTATACTATGCTTTAAATTATGTTGATATTTACACAATTGTGAAAAATGTGAGACACTGTATGTGTGTGTATTCTAAAATGCATTGAATAATTTTATAAGTTCTCTGTAATAAATACATGAATATACAGCCTATTAATTCTAAAGCTATTGGATTGAATTCCTTTTATATGCAGATTTTTCTTTTATAATCAGTTTATTGTAGCTTTCATTTGTTGTTTTACTGTACGATTTTTAATGCCACTTTATTTTTTTATCATATATTTAGTTTTTTAAATAGGCATGCACAGATAGTTTAACAAGAATTAGAGCTCAAAAATTAGTCCATACAATGTATAGAGCTATGTACTATAATATAATTCTTTTGTGTAATTTCTTAATATACAATATTTTAATATTTTCCGATTTAAAATTGAGAATTATATAGAATATTATTTTAAGTCATTGCTTTCTGGTAACAGTTAAGATGATTATGATATACACTCAAGAGCCAAAACATTATGACCACCTGTCAATAACGAGTTGGCCCACCTTTGGCGCGCAACACAGCTTCAACCCGCCTTGGCATGGATGCCACAAGTCCTTGGTAGATGGCCGGAGACAGATTGTACCAGATGTTTAAGCAATGGTCACGCAAATCCGAGATATTGTGAATTGGTGGTCTTTGAACTCTGAGCTGCCGTCCCAGGACATCCCAAATGTGTTCTATCGGATTGAGATCCGGTGAGTTAGGCGGCCAGGGCATTAACTGGAATTCAGCATCATGTTCCTGGAACCACTCCAACACAATTTTAGCCTTGTGACAAGGGGCGTTGTCCTGTTGGAACATTCCATTTCCAGCTGGAAAAACAGAGGCCATGTAAAAAGGGTGCAACTGGCCCGCAATGATGTTCAGATACTCTGTAGCATTCATGGTCCGCTCTACCACAACCACGGGTCACAGAGACAGCCAAGAGAACGTCCCCCAAAGCATAATACCGCCACCACCGGTCTGTGTATGACCTACTGTACATTGAGGGAGCAACTGTTCGCCTGGAAGACGGCGTATCCTGACACGGCCATCGGCGTGATGAATGACAAACCGTGATTCATCTGACCAGGCAACTC
This sequence comes from Caerostris extrusa, assembly GCA_021605095.1. Classification (NCBI taxonomy): domain Eukaryota; kingdom Metazoa; phylum Arthropoda; class Arachnida; order Araneae; family Araneidae; genus Caerostris; species Caerostris extrusa. The sequence goes on from BPLR01010031.1 coordinate 7,927, forward strand.
TCCCACTGATCCATGGACCAGTCACGATGTTCCCGGGCCCAGTGTAGGCGCCGTTGGCGATGACTCTTGGTCAGCAAAGGCACACTAGTGGGACGTTTGCTGCGTAGCCCCATATCCAACAGTGTGCTCCGATACTATTCTACTTGGCCCTGCATTGTATTGGGCTGTCAGCTGAGCCACTGTCTGGCTCCGGTTTTGCTTCACCATGCGAGACAGATCGCAAACAACCCACGAGTCGTGCAGTTTCGGAAATACTTGTTCCAAGCCTTCGAGCCATTACAATCTGCCCTCTATCAAAGTCGCTTAGATCCGCAGCCTTTCCCATCACACACAAAAGTAAGTGAAAGAATGATTCTTCAGACTCTCCAGCAGCAGTTTAATACCACTTCCACCTGATCACGTGCCTTCCACGTCATCCAGGCGAGTTCATTGCAAAATGTAGGGGTGGTCATAATGTTTGGCTCTTGAGTGTATATATACATATATATATTGAGAAGAATACAATCAAGCATAGAAATTTTAAAAATATTTCTCAATTTTTTAAAATCATTCTGAGAACATGCAAATGGGTAGAGTTTAATTCAAAAGTTTTATTATGTTCTGATCAAAATAATATAGAAAACAAATTTTCATTATTAAAATTGCTGACAAAGCTTATTATTGGAGAATGATAATTAATCATTAATTCAATCATAATTTCACAGGGCAGGGAATACATTTTTATTATGGCGAAAAAAATACTTAAATCTTAATTTTAAATTTTAGTAGATGCAACTGTACTATTATCTATTTTTTTAATACTAGTGGTTTTCACATCACTTTTTCATAATATTATAACTATGTATGCACAATGTTCAGAAAATGTTTTAGAGGCCTAGCAAGTTTTTTTATCTTTGACATCCCAAATATGCCAGGTTAAAGACAAGTTACTGTAGTACTTTTTCAACAAGTAACTACATAAAAAAATACTTATAACATGCCTTTTTTTTTTTTTTTTTTTTATTTATTATTGCAGGACTTTTTCACTTCTTTTCCTTGCCAAAACAGTATTGATTATTGAAGGGCATCATATGATGTGTGTATTTCAATAACACATTGTAAATTTGTATTTCATGTAACAATGCCCCCGCAACGTTCTACGATCCTATTAGGCCGGGACCTACACTTTAAAGTGGATTCGAACCACTACAAACATCCATGGCACCGCCGGGACTCGAACCCGAAACCTGTGGTACCGAGCGCCAGAGCGCTAGCCACTCGGCCATTCAGGCCCCATTTTTTGAAACTGTTAACAATAATTCGCTTTTAGACAACTTAAAAAGGTAAACAGAGAACTGTTGCCATATACAACTTTCTAAACTAAAGATCGTTTTCTTTATCAAAAACATAGATAACATTACTGTAGATATTTAGAATAAATGTATTATGACGTCATTTTTTAATTAAAAATGAACTGTTTTCATTATTCCGATGCAAAAACAACGATTTTTTTTGTATATAATAATCAATCACCCTTCACAGGGCAGCTAAGAATTTAAAGAAAGTATCTTGTTTCTGGCCAATCACAGGCCAACTAATAAAATAAAATCTCCCACTGCAGGACTGCTATTGGGATGAACTGTTTTATTTAATGACAAAATAACTAATTAGATCTTTTCATAGCTCTGGTGCCTAAACTAGTACTTTTGGTTAAAATTTCATGAAGATCGATTGAAGGATGTGGCAGTCCATAGGGAACAAAGAAATATAGTTTCACTTTTGTATTTGTAGAAAGATATAAAAATATTTGAAAAATTATAAAGTAAATAGAAGTTGTTCAGGACTTATGATCTGGACATTGGAATGGTATTTTATAAATCGATAACAACTTGTACTTTTACTTTTGAAGTTTTTTTTTTTTTTAAATAAAATAAAAGGCATATTGTAATAATTGTTTTATGTAAATAAAAGGCATTGTTTGTATGTGCGTCCCTTATAGACTCAAAAACTACTCGACTGATTTCGCTAAAAACTCCATTAATTTTTGGCTTTTATAGTGCTGTAAAGTGAGAGGTGTATATGAAACAAAAATAAAAAATGTATATTGGACTCTCTCTTATCTGACATCTCTGGGACTGAACACCTAATGGAATACAAAAAAGTGCCCGTACTACAGAGGGTGAATAGTAAAATATACAGTGCAATACAAATATATGTGCTGTACTACATTTGAACTTTAAGGAAAACTAAGGCAAAAATATAATAAGTACGTGTGTGTGCGCGCGCATGCACATTTATTACATAATAAAAGAATGTTGAGTAGTAGCAAGTTAAAGAGATAAATAGATCAAAATAAGTGCAAAGTGAGGGAAAGGATTCATGTTTTAGCAGACATTATAGTGATACAAGTTGGGAATATCATAGTATTCCAAAGGTTTGTATTTTCTTATCCTTTTTGTCTGTCCAAGTTGGATGTAACTCTTTTTCTCTCTTGAGGACTTATTCGATGGATGACATATTTACATCCCGATGAACTATTATTTTTTCATTATAATATATTGGTGGAAGCTGTACAATGCTTTTCACAAATTGATCAGAGATTTTCAAGGGAAAAAAAAAGGGAACTGTGTAATATGAACCTTCAGATTCTTATATTTTCAGATTTTATATTTTCGTAATTAGTCTTTTTTCTTTTCAAGGAAATTAAAAATTCTTTAAATGCAGTCAAGCATCCGTTTATTTTGAGTTCCTTAATTTTTAAAGTTAAGAGACTTGCATGAATTTTCTTATATCCGAGTCAATAAAATCATTTATTTCAACTTTGAAAATTTTTGAAAATTTTCTGACAAACGAAAGAATTTTTTTGCATATGCTGACGTATATTGAGATTGTTTCTACAAATTTGTTCATTTTTTTTTTCATTTTGTTCAATGAAAATGGTGGGAATAATATTTTTATGGTTCTACCAAACTCATGTGTTTAATATTTTTGCATACTATATCATAAAAATTACTGAAAGATTTTTTTTTCTTTTGTGGCCGCTTCTTTAAATGTACTAAAAAATATAACATTTTTTTGTGGTTCTCAATACTTTTGTTGGTCTTCAAGCTTCACACTGAAGTAGTTAAGTACACTTTTCTCACAAATTCCATTATGCTCCTATAGTGTTTCTTGATAATAAAAAAAAAAAAAAAAATTACAAAAGCTATCAGAACTGTTAGCATTTGCCACGATTCGCCATTATCGAGCACAAAGTAAATGAAAAACTGAAGGCACGAAAAACTACGAGGGAAGAAAATGACTCATAAACCCATCAAGAAATTCACAGTAGGGAAACAGTAGGAAAATAGTTGAGTCCTTGATCGGGTTATTTGTAGTTATCCAGGGCTGAAAAGCATTAAATACTCATACGAATCATGTATGAAATCTTGATGTTGTCATTAAAATATCCGTCGAAAATGTATATAGAATAAAGATACTTTTGCGTGATAAGGCTATATATTTTATGTGATGATTTATTCAATGGTCATTTTTGATTTCAGCGTGGGGGAAAAAACCCCTTCAAATTAGGAATAAATGTTATTTTATAGTTGGCCAGTGTAATAGATTTACTTTACCTATGGAATTCTGTCTAGTTATCTAATTCATTTAAAATTTGATATAAAAAATAATAAAATGAAATATAAACTATTAATCATAAGGATCGACAAGATTAAATATACTTTTTACAAGTCTGCCGGAATGATAAATGGAGTCAGTCTAGAGGAATTATAAATGGAATTTATCATTACGAGGCACAAATTCAGAATTATTTTTTCAGAGGTCAGTCTATAATTCTGTATCTTTTTATCCAATAAATTCGAATATTGATTCTTTTTTTTTTTTCATTGGAGATGGCAGATTTCGAATATGAAAACATTCCTCGTGTTGCTCTTTTGTTTATTTTTAATCATTGTTAGTTAACAGATGTATTTTTATTAAAAAAAAAAAAAAGACAAAAAGTGACTTGCGTAAAAAATTGCCACTTTAGGATTCCTCGAAAGATTCATTTGCGAAAGTGTTTGTTAAACTGCTTTTTTAGTCTGTTATTGGCATCTGTAATAAATTTAAAATGATTTGTACATAGAAATATGAAGAAATTGTCCACCGAAATAGAAATGTTTTCATATATTTAACTATTTTTATTACAAAAAATTTCACATAAACATAACTGTAAATTTTGTAGATAATAATACAAAATTAATAATAATTCCTACCTAATGAAATTACGAGAGATTATTTTACTGACTACCAAGATGTTTTAACTGCCTCCTGAAGAAAAGATTGGAAACTTTCTGGGTGGCCTTTTTAAGTTGGTAGTCCACATTTTCGTTTTTGTGTAAAAATAACAGGAGGGGAAAGGGGTACACCATGTTATCTGTTGCTGATATATAAAAGAAGCATAAATAAACTTTTAAATAATAACGTAATAAACGTAAACCAATATTTTTATTTAAAGTAAATCATCCAACTCGGGTAAATTGAATTTAAATTATAAACTTTTACAGGGGGGATACATTTATTACGCCCTTGTACAGTTATTCCAGATCTTCAGCTCACGCGAGTCTTGCACATTGCTTTTATACCAATTCTAATTTTCATAATCCATACAAGCTGACGGTTACAATAAAACACATGATAAATGAACAGGACTTTCTTTTGGGTTCGAGGACTGAGCTAATCTCCAAGCAAATCAATATTATCAGTTACGATGTCCATAGAGCATTTAAAAAAAGGAAAAATCTTTGTAAATTCTGAATGACAATCTGATGAAGTTGCGTTTGCTAGTAGCAGACGCCAATGTTTTTGCGTCTTTGACACACACAAAATCGTCAGTTCATTATAGTGGTCTTTCGTATCACAGCTTGTATTAATGGGTATCATAATATAATTGTACGACAAATGAGGTGAGGGGATACTCTTTTCCATGTAAAGGACATGTCGTTTATGGGCCTGCAATAATGAATGAAGGAATATTACTGCAATAGTAGAGTTGTCCATATTGTACAGACAATTTGTCAACACCGATCGGAACTGTTTATTCACCTACTTCTCCTAACAGCGTTGACTTTTCAGGTTTAGGTTTAAATGCAGTCCGATGTTGGGGGAAAAAAAAAAAACCAATATTTTTTTTTCTTACTATATAAAAGTCAGCAATTTTTCATACACGGCTAATGATAGTTAGTTAAACTAGGATTCTATTTATCCAAAAGTATGCACTTAGCCTTGACTTGATATAAATCCTCTTCATATGGGCTACTTTGAAAATTATTATAAATAAATTATATGTAAGGATAAAAAAGACAACTTTATCTATAAATAAGCATTGACATACTATTGACAGAATCACATACTGGACTATACCATCAATTCCAAATTATACAGCATATAAATACTGTAGATTGCATCATAGAGGAGGCTGATTTGCAACACTAGTCAAAAGATCCTAGCGACTACATCAATGAGAATTGGCTATACCAAAGGCTACGAGGACACATCTATTTATATGTTGTCTTATTTTCTCACATTAGTTTTATTATATTTGTTTTGCAGTAGAATTCCTACTTGGATTTTTCTGATTTCGATTAATATTTCATTGGTGATAAATGTGTCTCCAAAATAAATAAAAAATGTTGCCAAATAACCAAATTTATAACTGTATTACGATTGAGATCAAAAAATGAGCTCAAAAAGTCAATTGAAAAACAGACAAATCAAATTAAACAAAATCTTATAGATAATTGAACTGATGCATATGTGTAATTTTTAAGCAAATGTTGCTTAAATTAAAAATATGAAATAGAAAAAATTGTATATTTTATGAAATAAAAAGTTTCTATTGGCGAAAATATTAGGGAACAATCATTCTGTGTGAACATCATACAGTCATCAACATTCGTGTTTCCGAAATCCATGAAAATACTAAGTGACAAAAATTAGTGATTTGTTCTTTTAGAACATTTGCATGGATCAATAAAATATTATTATTCTAATCACTTTTTGGATTAAATCAAAAATATGTTCTAGTAAACAATTTGTCTTCAAAATTTTTTGTTTAAAAAAAAAAAAGTTATGTTAAGGATTATTTTCGTAAAAATTATTCTTGTAAAGAATGTCTTCGTAAAATGCTTTCTATCTTCCATTTCTATTTTAATTCACTGTCGATGAAATAAATTTTAAACATTACCGATATAGAAGGCAAATATGTCGAACAAAACTGTTTAGAAACATGGATTTTAATGGTGTTATTCTTTCTTATTTTTCTCCAACTTACATAAAAAGCAAATTTAAGTCCACAGAAGGAACAACCATTACAAAACACCGTCATCATTTATTATATCAAAATTAAAATAATAGTCAAAATTTAGTCAACTACTTCATTAACATTGGCTAAACAGCCCAGTGTGGGCCAAGGCCGTCTACCTACTGGTAGATTTCGAGACGAGAGATGTTTTCCTTTTTTTTTTTTACGGGATAGGGTTGTCAGCTCTACGCCCAACTCTCAGTAGTCATAGAAGACCAGGACCAACGGCTTAAAGTGGATTCCTAACCACTACAAACATCATTGGCCCCGCCGGGACTCGAGCCCGAAACCTATGGTACCGAGCGTTAGAGAGTCAATTACTTAGACTCAAATTTTGCGACTTTTTTTTTTAAATTTAATTTCCTTAAAAGTACGATATTTAATCAACAACCTACGCGAAAAGGTTAAAAAATGTATACAATTTTTAATGATATTAATTTAAAAATATCATTTTCATTGGTCGATATTTTTTTTAATAAAAAAATGTTTTTAATAAAAAAATATTTTTTAATAAATAAAATTTTCATTCATTTTTCAATCATTTTTTTAATAAAAAAAAATATTTTTGACTTTACTGAAATTAAGTTTGGTTTTCAATATAATCCAGATCTGGTAGATCAAATAAAATTAACTTAGAAATTAACGATTAAAACAAATCATAATAGCTATTTTATAAACATAACAATCATCTTTTCTTCTTTGTTCAACACAAAAATGGATTTATCTCGGCGAAAGGAGAAATTATTCCAGGGCTTAGTCCTCTACCCATACTGCCAGAGCATGTAGAAGTTGGAAACGAAAAGTTTCTCGGGATTAACTCTCCACAACTCCTTTATCACATTGGGAGAAAAAAAATCACTTTTCCAGTTCCTGGCTAATCCTGTAATCTTAGTAATATGTTTCTGACATCAGATTACGCAAGCTGGCTCTTACACTATTCGCTTTTGTAGACCGGAGTATATTTAATTATGAACGATGTGTAATTAGTCCTTGTTTTTAGCTCTTGTCTTTTGATGGTGTAGCGTGGCCATTTTGTTTAGTTTGGTTTCCGGTAATATGTTCTCTGGAGCTTTAAATATTTTAGATGTCACGAGACGATATGCGTCATAAAAGACAACGAGTCTTCAGGATTAATGTCTTTGAAATGTCCCGTTGAGCATGCACAGATTATATTTTTTTCTGAAACATGTGCAGGTAGGAGACAAATAATTAGTATAGTTTACATGTAAATGTGCCCGAGTTACAAGGACAAACTTTTAGAATAAAGAAATAATTCATCTAACTAAAGTTAGTTCTTAGAAACTTTGCAGAAAACTGTTATTATTGAATGTGGTATTTCTTTATTTAATCACTATGTTAACTTATTAGACAATAATAATTTATAGATTGAGAACACAATTAGTGAGTATTTTATACGAACTGAATGTAATAAAGTCGAGTAACAAAGACTAACTGTCGAATAAAGAAATATCATCAAGCAGTTAGGCGTTTAAAAATACAAGAAAGTATAATTATTACTGGATTGCGTTTAAAAGATTAATTTTAGAAGTTTTATTATACTTAGATTCATGTATTATGCTGTTGAATCTCAATAGTGTAAAAAGAAAATTAATATAAAGTTAGTTCTACGAATTGAAAATTTATTTTATTCAGTATAGGAATTGATATTGTAAATTCAGAAAATATGTTAACATATTTTATTTAGACTAATAAAAAGAATTCGAAGTTATTTTATCACTACATTGAGAAAAAAAGGACATAATTTTAGGTATTTAGATAAATATTAGAAATTTAATATTAATTATTTAATTTAATAATTTTTAATTAATTAGTTAGATTTTGTATTAATTAATTTTAAGGTGATTAATAAGTAATTTGTTCCTGCTTAAAACTTTACAAAAATTTTGTATGTAACTTGCAACTTTGTTAAATTAATTGAATAAAGTAAAATCAATATTAAATACAACATTGGATTGGGAAATTTATTATAGAAAGATAATTTCGTATATTAAAAAAAGTTTAACTTCATGAAATATGCCATTTTATAAATTAAAAAAAATATTTTGTTTGAGTAATGTATTTGATTGAAAAAACGAGATACTATTTCAAATAAGATTTAAAAAAAAATTTTTTTTTTTTTTTTTTTACAAGAAAAATGCTCACTCAAAAATAATGTATTTTTAATCATTTTTTTAACCAAATGGATGATTACAACGCACATTTTAAATAAAATTCAGTAAAATATCATTAAAATTAAATTATGACTATTGCATGATAGATTTTTCAAAGCCTGACAAGGGACTGCGGTATTTTAACACGTCAGAAAATAAAAATTAAGTTTCGTTTGGAAAAGAGTTAGGGGAAGAAAAAAAAAAGATGGAAGGAAAAAAAATTTTCTTGGAGTTAAAAAAGTTTCACGCCTGACGCAGATATGATTCTAAGTCAGGCTTGTTCGGTTTTCTTCAAATTTCATTGGAAGAACAATTACTTAAATCATTTTCAGAAAAAAAAAGAAAGAAAAAAAAATCAGTTAGATAGATACATCTTTGAAAAATATTTTTTTCCGCCGTTCTTAGTTGGAGAGAAGTATATCGAATATTTCTTTTCACTTTGATAATTTTTAAAAATTACGGAGGAGATATGGCAGTGGCATTCGCGATTCATTTGTATTGTCTGACATTAACATAAAAAATAACAAAAATCGGTTAGAAAATTTTTTTCAGAGAGCATTTTTTATTATTAGTTTAGCAAGGCATTTTATTCTTGAGAAAGATTCTCATTTTCACATTAGACGTGTTTTTGACACATAATCCAATAATCTCTGAACAGAAAGGGATAGTGGTAAATTATATTTTCATTTTGCTATTTCTATTTTTCAGTAAAATTTGTCCCGAATACCTTAATTTTCTGAATGTAATGTCTTAGAGAATTTGTGAGAAGAAGGCTTATGAATTGCATATCTTTGAATATTGAGAAGATCAGTTCACTTAGATGAACTATTTAAATGAAAAATTGAGTTTTACTTTCTAAGTTTTAATTTTTTTTTAAATCAAAAGTTTTGTCTAAATCCATTTCTTTGCTATACTATAACAAAACTGATTTAAAAAAAAGAAAATTAAATAATATTAATAAAATTGTATTAATATTAAAATCAGTTAATTAAGGACCATGCATATCGAAGTAAATTTGCTAAATGTCTCAAATTAAAATTTTATTAACTATTTATAATTCGAAAATTTCACTGCAATTCCATAAAGCTTAAAGAAATTTAATTAAATTTATTTATTAAATCTGTTTAAATAAAATTTATTTAATATTCAAATTTCACAATAAAACTCAAATTTAGGAATGCACAGATTTGTGGAGACAGCTATAATTTGATTCTGCGCTGAACACACGCATACACTTGAATATTTAGCATATATTTATGAATGAAAGTAACTATTATATTATAATGTGTGATGTATTAATAGCACATAAATATTATAATTAATATGCAATTAAATAAAAACAATATATATTCTTTTGGAAAAATAGAAGTATACTTGAAAAAACAAATCCGATCATCTTGCATTTCGCATGCGGATTCCTTTATACCAAATATACAGCTGATTAAATTTTCTCAGCCATGGAGTTAACTTCAGTCAATATATTCAATTATGCTGCTGATTGTAAAACTATTGAATACATTGAGCAGTATAAAAAGGCTACAGATGCAATTTTGATGATATTGATACAATGGCATAACACTGTAGCAAGAAAACATTTATCAACTCACGAACACAAAAATATCAAGGACTTCTTCAAACGAACATTTTTATTTCTTTATACCAAGTAAACAAATGTTTAAATGAATTATTTTTTTCATTTTCGAGTTAACATGAAAAATATTGAAAGTGTTATGTGCTTGATCAGAATTGTAAGTGCATGCAGTACCATAAAAATTAATGGTGTTCTGCAGAATCTTGGTCTCGAGTTAGGTCTTGGTCTTGGTTAGATGTTGTTCAAGTTGAACATGACGAAAGAAATTTGAGGCACTGGGATAGGAGAATAGGCTTCAGATTGGCTGGTGTTCTAGGTCTTAATATTTTAGTTTATGGTTTGTGGTCTTTGTTCTTATTTGAGCATTTTTACGTTATTTGCAGATGATGCATTTTAATTACAATGCCACCATTTTGCATATTGCTATTTTATCCAATACATTTTATTTACAGCTTACTATAATTTCTTACTGATTGCATATTTTGAATGAATTATTACTGTTTGTTTGATTTAATGGAAATGATTTAATGGAAACCAACTTATTTGAATCTCCAAAAATTTTCATTAGTTATTCGAGATTCCGTTGGAAACTATAAAATATACTTTAATTTAATAAATGTATGACAATACATACTTAATTTAAAAGTAGGGAAAAATCCCTTTGACATTAATTTTTAACCAAGCCTGTATCAGTGTAAAGTAAACAACATTTTTGACAGGTAATATTTTGAATGAGTTTTAATGAGATAAATTATCCAAAGAATTTTTTTCATATTGGTTAACAAATCACATTTGATTACTATTTTACTATTGATTTAAATCATTTGAAAACTTGAAGTCTACAACTGAAGCTTAAATAATTAGATTATGAATCTGGATGCATACGATATTATAATTCAATATCATTAACTTAGTTTTAAAAAATTGAATGCTTTTTTTTTTAAGTTGTTTGCTCTTAGAGTACTTTGAAATGAAATAAGTAAAAACTTTGTAAAAGTATTTTTTTTTTTTTTTAGTAATTCATGAAGTGATAAAAAAAAGGGTTGAAAAATATTTTTGTGATATAGTTGACATTTACATTGGTTCTTGAAACCTAAAATGTATTTTGAAACTTTGTTGGAGCCTATGACGTCACACAGGTCACGTGGAGTACGTGGCTTGATTGATCACCAAAAGCAACTGAGCCGAAATGGAGAAATAATTGATTCGGAAAAACGATAACCGGAAGTTTTTCTCCATTCTTTCCCTTTTTTTGTTCTGAAAAAAAAAGTCGCCATCGTTTTATTTCTTCTTCTTATCAGAGTTTGATTTTCTTTCTTTTCTAATATGATATTGAATTTCTCCTTTTCTGATGATATGTAATAAATATACGAATTCTGGGAAAATTCCAAACTTGAAGATAAAGGATTCGTTTCCTACTCTTAAACGCAATATACGATTTAAACTTGCCTTTTCTCAAAGCGTTTGAGGCCGTAGTGTGTTTTTATTTTATTTCATTTTCTATTGTATAAGTAATGGATACGAGAGCACTTTTGTAGTTGAAATTTCATCTCTACCGTATCGAGATACGTGGAGAAAGAGGGAATTCCTCCTCTCAGAGTGCAATTGAAGACAGAATTCTTAAATGGAAATAAATGGATTTAAAGATTTTTTTGTCCAGGTTTTAGGTTTTTCAATCAAAAGATTTCATTATTTTGTTCCCTATTTTTTTTCTTACTATGACTTTGCAACAGCCTTATTTTCAAATTTTCGCAAAACTCTTTGAAAACCGCATAGGTTTTTCCACTCTCATGAAACATTGATCTTGGTTTAGGGATATACATAAAGGTACGTTTCAAAATAAATTATTCCCCACGAGATCCTTTGTCTTTGTTTTACAGGAAGACAAAAGTGCAGACAAAAAGTACTTCAAATGAAAAACAATGCCGAGAAATAAAAAGTAAAATAATGATCTCAAAAGAAAAGTAATGAGATTCACAAAGAAGTTTTTCCGAGATGGTTTCTTTTGAGCTAAATTTCCTGTTCTTGAGAACTGTTCTTTAAATAGAGATTAGTATACTTAAAATCCTTCATTGAATAATAATACTGATAAATTCTAAAAAAAAAAGGTTGAAAGAAACAGTTAATATATTTTATTATAGAACTTTTGTAGTATATCCCAAAAAAAAAAAATATGGATCAAAATGGTATGTTCTTGAAAATAAACTTGCAAAATACAAAATAGTTCTAATAAATCCATTTTACCATAACTGAAATACGAACGCTCCATTAACCTAGCACTGACTCGTCTCTTTACATTCTTAGCTAATATAATTATTTACTACTCTATTCTGGAATGGGATAGTCATAGTTATTACTTGTGGATTTAAGGAGTTTATCAGTTAGCTATGGCTATAAAAAGTTCGAGAATAAATTAGTTTAAATATAAAACCGAATAGAGTATTTATCCTCTCTTATATAAGGAAATCTACATAACTTTCTTGAAAAATATATTAAGTACCTATTAATTAAAAGAATTATTTGGTGATAATTCATGTACAAATTTTATACTTATTATAATTGAAACTTAAAATTAATTACAATGTGATAATGTCATGGAAAAAAAGTAAGGAGAAATAATAAATAAGCTTTTATTATTGAATTTTGTAAACAAATTTAAAAATTCAAGAGTTAAGGATTGGAAAATTATACTTTTGAAACCCACTTGCAAAATGTCATCATATGTCATTAATCAGCTTTTATAAATTATAGGTACTTTAATCTATACGGAACTAAATATAATATAATGCCCTATAAAAATTAATTGGTGTAGTCATAAATTAAGCTATGAGTATAAAAGTTAGTAACTAGCTATCAGTTAAATGAACCAAATAGAGGTAAGTTTTCCTCTTATGAGTCTAAAAAGTGAGGCAATAAATTCTAAGTTTGAAAAATGTAATAAAAAGTTGATATTATTATTTTCTTCGCCTATACTAAAAAGCCACTTATTTATTAGGTAACATACTTACGAAAATGTGTTGTTTATTGGTTAAACAATAAATTAATATGTAAACGATAGAATTTTTTATTGTACTTAAAATCATTTACAGAATTCATCAAGGATATAATAAAAAATTGATAGTAAGTATTGATAATAATTCTACGAACTTTAAAAAAATTTGTCATTCTATAAATTCAGGAATTGGAGACCATTCTATTTCCCCACATACCATAACTGTATGGAATATGGCAGCCTCAATCAGCTGTAATTATTAGTGCTGTGTCGGGAAAAAAAAACTAACAATAAATTATGAAAATTTTATCATGCGTCATCGTTTTGGAATAGATAGAAAAATTATTCGAGTTTTTGTAATTTTTCTTAATATACAAAAACATCCATTGAGACTTTTTTTTCTTTGCTGAAAATATGCATTCAACATGCAATACAACAACGTCTCGTTCCTCCAGTAATGTCATTGTTTTGTGAAGACATTTACTAATTTTTTTCTTGAAATTTAAAGGGACAGAAGAAATCAATTCACCGTGTTTTTATAGGCCAAAACAGTTTAACAGATTTATCGACAGTATAAAAAATGGGATAATTCAGAATTTTTTTTTTTTTTTTTTTTTTTGCCGAATTTTCGATTTCCTAATTTGTTGCCGAAGGTATATTTGGTTGATCTCTCGAGTTTTCATTTTATATTTCATAAAATAAAATTCTTGATGCTTCTTTAAATTTTAATAAAATACCGCCGAAATTTTGAAAGCAGTGCTTGTGTGAAACTAAAATTCACATGATAAAATGTTTAAATTCATCAAAAAGCAACATACAGAGGCGATTTCTTTAAAATATCTTATCAATTCTTCAAAAATACCTGAAGAAAAAGGAGGAAGCAATAAAGTGGTAATAACTAGTGGATGTGAAACTTTTGATTTAAAAATATCATGTATTCAATCACTTACTAAACCGTTATTTACTTAAATGAATCATCATATCAATAAATTATAAGTATTATGAGTATTCTTTTAAAATTGTTTTACTACAATCTTTTCTACATATATTATAAATATAACCAATAGATTGAATAAATAGTATTTCGTTAATTTTATCAACGTGAAAAATATTTTATTTCTTGTTATTTTTAAAGTATTTCAAGTTTTTTTAAAAGAAAAGATTTCATAATAAGTCAAATTTCATGATGCCCTAAATTTTACAATGCATTTCGTAAACAAAAACGCACTGAATACGGGAAATTATAATTTAAATTAAACTTCTAGAAGAAAAAATTGTTTTCGAAATTTATGTTGAAAATTATCTCAACATTGACTTCATAACATAAAATAATTAAATTTCAAAGTTCATGAAGTAATATATCTTTAAAAGTAATTATTAATATTTTGATTAATCATACTAAAAAAGACCGGATATATATATATATATTTTTAAAAATGTCAAGATCTTTTAAAGAGAATCCATTAAATGTAAGTTAATTTTCCCCAAAGAAATTTTTATACTTGAAAGCTTTGTAAAATTTGCTGACTTATTAAAATAATTTATGTTATTATAATTATGAATGGAATAAAAATGATGTTAGAATCTTCTTGGGGCTATTAAAAAGTTACAAAATAATTATCTGCATGTCAGCAAAATTATTTCAATTTAATACACTTTATAAAGTCTAAGGATTCATATATGCTACAAAAATTGTAATAGTAAATTAAATATAATTGTTTATTAAATTCTTCCTGTTTCTTTACTTTTAAAAATTAAGATTATAACACGACAACAAATATAAGAGAACTAAAACATATTGGAATTAAAAATTTTTAATCAAGCTTTAAGTTGCACTATTTATTATTAACTTAATTATTAGGTAAAACAAGATCAGAAAATAAAAGAGTAAATATTAATTTTCAGAGGAAAAAAGTAATATAAATCTAATTACGAAAAATAAACTTGATTAAAGAAATATTTCGCGCCCCTTACATGAATTTATTACGTTACGTTTAATCTAAAAATTAACTTCTCATTTTATTTTAAGGAAGGCTTAAAGAAACTGAAAATTTTTGACAAGCTTCCTCCCTCTATATTTCATACAAAAAGTAATAAATATATAAACTGGGCTGAATTTATTTTTAAAATTTAAAAAAAAATGGTTTTATCAAGAAGTAAAAGCGAAGTAATGTTGTGAAAAATTTGATATCGTTCATCAAGCTATTATCAACCCCCAAACCTCCTTTTCACACTTTATTTAGTCCGAGGGAAATAAAATGAAATTGCTGAAAACAAGAATAAAAAAATTCTAAATTAATGAATGTGTTTTAAATAAGCAAACAACCAACCAAAGGGGGATAAAAAAAAAAAAAAAGAAATGAAACCACTATTGGGCACAGTTCGTTTTTGCGGGAAAATTATGGAAACCTATTAATCTAACTTTCGGACGAACATTTATGAGAAAAATGCAACAAGGCATCTCAACACCCTTCACTTAGTATAACATTATTATTTCCCTCCCTTCAAAGTATTTAATAACAAAAGTTACAAAATTGGCGGTCAATACACAGAGAACTCTATAAAAACTGATAATTACCGGAAAGATTTATGCACTAATAAAGCGAGTTGGAGCAAGCAGCTGTTTCGGATGATTATAATTATGTTCGAAATTTGTACAAAAGGGCGTAACGTCTTAGTCGACACATACCACTGTAATAACTCATCATAATCTTAAAAAAATAAGTAAATTAGGGCTTAAAAAGAGAGGAATAAAGTCTTTTTACTTCTCTGTTTAATGATAAGTTTCAGTTAATTTCACTGAACAGTATTGGAAATCCTTACTGTAGCCATAATAGATAGAATAATGAGTATTCCTCCGCGAGGGAATTAGTGCTGGCATATCAATATTTTACGCGTGTTATGTGTTAAAATGTAAGAAAATTGGATATCTAAAAAGTGCTTACAGTTACTTGACACACATGTGTTGCTTGTTTTTATTGTTGCGCGTCCATTTATTTTCCGACGACAGTCAACTAGCTGATTTTGGGGACTTTTTTTCCTAAATTTAGTAAGGGTCTTTTTGAAGTTTGATGTGGAAAAAAAATGTATAATGTGTCTTATTACGCCCATCTATTGTTCTTTTAGAGAAATTATAAAATAATTATAAAATTCCAAGATGCTAATCGATATACCTTAATATAAACTGATTCTCATTTTAGTATATCATAAATTAATTATATTAGTAATTATTTAACTCTCAAATAAGTTCAGAAAGTATTTATTTAATTGTGTGCTATAATTTCATTTTTAGACTAATGTATTATACAAGTTACTAATAAATAAATTTAAATTTGGTCATAAAATGTTTTTTTTTTTTTTAATTTGACTTTCTTAAATCTACTAATATTTCAATTCTTTATAATTCAAGCCACGATGTTAAAAATGTATAAAACTTTTTGACAGTATTTAATAAATCGGAATAATCACAATTTAATAATAGCCTGAAGTTCAAAAATTCGTTTCTATTTTTGCACACATTTTTGAAAGCTTTAAGCTTCAAATTATTTTAGTCAGGGCAAGCCAGTATTAAATAATTTAAATAAATAAAACTATACATTATAAATTTTTTTTTTTTTTTTACTCTGTAAGGCAAAAGTGTTCTAATTGGATGCGCAACTGTTTTCCTTAGCTTGCTCTAGTTCAAGGGAATTCGGAACATTGAATTGGCTTATATTAGTAAGTAAAAGTTGCAAATAAACATTAACACCTCCTAGCGTTTAAGAAAATGAAATGTGAGACCGGTGATCTGATTTGGTGTTATGTTTGTCAAAATTGAGCCACTGGACGTCTGTTAAGGGAGATAAAAGCCAATTAGATGATCCGTATGTCGGATCGTGCCTAAATACCACTAGAGTAAGAGATTACTCAGATTACTTATGTGAGAAACCTTAAGTTATATTAGATTAAATCGAGAGGTTAGGCCAAGATTACAAAGACTCCCAAGGATTCTGACCTTCTTCAGGTAATGATGTCGAATACTCATCTAAATCATGGTGTTCGAAATTAAACTACGCTGCTCTTACTTTCAAACTTATTTTCGGCCACGTCCAAAAAGGCCGAAGCATGATAACTTGAAAATTATATTCTAATACAGCATTGCTTTTTTATAATTTATATTATTGCATTGCTTTTTATATTGCTTATTATTATTATTATTATTATTATTATTTGTTTTTGCTGCATAATTTTCCTGAAAATTTATTTACTTTTGGCTGTGTTATTGCAAATTTTCAGATTTTTTTAATTGAAAACCAGTGTATTTATTTTAGGTTCCTAATAAGTTGTTATCTCGTGGCTTTTAACTGATATATCAATTCTTTTTTGTGCTTGTGTTTTGTTGAATTTAAATAATCACGTTGTTCCCATAACTTAGAATAAATTTTTTTGTTTAATAAATGAAATTCAGAATTATCTTACTGGTTCTTAATTTTATGTTTGCATCGGGAAAATGTGTACCTCTTGAAGGATAAGACGCTCAATCTCTTTCACAAACTCAACTGAAAAAAAAAAAAAAAAAACTTCTTTGGTGACCTAGTAACATTTCTTTGACGTCAATCTGTAGTGTGACACATTTATCGAGGAGTATTACACGGGAAGAAGAAAAGTATCGATTAACTCTCGATTTCTAAGGGTGGGGTTGCGAAGCCACGAATCATCAAACTTGAATGAATGGATCAAAGAACTAGCTGTCCTGAATTCGTCACTTAACTTGTTTCTTCTGGAGAAATTTTCGATGTCCACGTTAGTCTTCAGAGGCGACACCCTGCCAAACTTCACCGAGGGTTCACTTTATTTTAATTTTTATCACGTTTTATTTATGGATCAAGGGTTCGGAGGACTCTTTTTGAAAAGGGGTCATTTTGTCCTTCCCGTCGATTAAGGTCAATTTTAAGAGTATCACTTTTTAGCATGAACATCACCAATGCTTTCTTGCTTTGTGTGTCAGAGAATTTTGTTAAATTTATAAGAATTAAACTTCCTGAATCTGTTTTATATTTCCTAATTTTATTTTCTAATGATATTAGGAATCTAATATTTAATTAATATAGTACTATTTTAATATGTACAAATTATCTTTGAAGAAAATATTTTATTCTTATATTATTAGTAAGGCTTAAGTTTGAAAAGCGAAGAGAAATATAATTTCTGAAGAATATCTTACTTATAATACAGAACAAGCGTCATTCAAGACATTTTTCAAACAATGTGATTCTGTTAAACGTTACAAAGCCACATAACATTTTTCTCATCAAATTCAGAACTATCGTTTTTACATAATTTGTTTCCATTTCTTTTTCGCAATTCTAATACATTTCCACAGTTTTCTAAAAAAAGACAATTAAATCGTAGCCTTAATTTTTATAGTACTTTTATAAGAGATTATGTTAATAAATTATGGAAAAAAGGAATAAATAACTTTGTAATTAAGTCATATTTTTTGGGTTACTTAATCTAAAAAAAAAGGAGCATTTAAATAAATTCTGTGGATTAAAGAAATATGCAATTTCATTATTTAATAAAACTATGTCTGAATATAAAAGTACTAAAAAATTTCCACAATGCAGAATGTAATTTAGAATTTAATTTTAAGTAGTTTTTTTTACATTTTTCTCCAATAGCTTGTAGATATTACATTAATGAAGCAACCATAACTTCATTTGTATTAAAAATGCACTTTCATTTTCTACTTTTATCTTTCCTGTGACATTTTGTGTTTATTTGCTGTAGTATTAAAAATTCATGGAACATTTCGCAATACATGCCTATGTATTAGGTTCTTGCCTTGGTGTTTTTTTTTTTAAAAAAAATTTCCGATATATATATGTGTGGGATAAAAATGCTTTTGCGATAAAAGGGTATGTTATGTGATGATTTATTGGTCTATTTTGATTACCATACGGAAAGCTCTCGAAATATAATGCATTAATTTCTCAACAATAAATGCTGAAATTGTTATTTTTATTTTGTTTAGTTATTTATGTTGAATTTCCCGTATTGTGCTGCACGGCTCATCATAATGTCCCAAAACTGATAAATACAATCGGCCGATTTAATTCCTCCTTTCTTCTGCTCTTTTCTTGGTGCCACTTCACGTTTCCTTTTTTTTTTTTCTTTTCCAGTGGGATGTGGGGTGACTAGAGGATGCTCCGTTCTACTCCACACTTCGACCCCTTAAAACTCGTTCCCACTGAGGCGTGAGGCGTTGAAGCGTGAAGCGTTGACCAATCACTAGCCTCACAGCTTTCGCCTGAAACTGGTTGATATCCACCGCTTCGAGTTGACCAACTTTCAAGTCTCAAATGCTTGCTGCATCATGCGACTTGGATTGAGCCAATAGTAGATCTGTCATCTAGTAGAAGTAACTGGAACTTCACTCGGCCTAAAGATATTTCTGAAGTTTCGGTGTGAACGAGCCTTTACTAGTTCTGACTTCCAACTCTCAGAACTAATACCATAAGAAAAAGACGGCATGCCCTACACGGACATTTTTTAACTAACTTTAGTTTTGAAGATTCATTCAGTGCATCTGGTGTATTGTTATCAATCCGTTGACACCATTTTTAGCGGAAGGATGGTCTAAGTAAGGGAAGTTGAATTATAACCATCCCGTCTATACACTTTTCATACTTTCACAAAAAAATTGTGGTTTTTCTTTTTAGAGATACCTCCTTTAAGTGAATAAAATAATAGCTCTCTCGAGGAAATACTTTTGATGTGATGATTTCCACCCTTATTTTTCCTTCTCTTTTTATGTACATTCAGCAGAACGTTTTTCTCAGGTATGTATGTAAATTACACTTTCTTGTATTAGAATGATTTTTTTTCTTCCATTGTTTTTTCTACCCCTTTATAAATCAACAGAAATTTAACTTTTTCTCTCGTTTAAGGAATCTCAAGATTACAAGTGATATTTTTTTTATCCTTCTCTATAATGCATTCATGGACATATTTATTTTAAATGTGTACAAGAACCATGCTCTTGAAATACCAATTTTATTTTAATTTTTTCCATCTCATCTTATCTATAATGTGCACAAGGACACATCTCCTTTAGGAGGATGGGGATACAAGAACCATGATCTCGAGTTATCTCCCTTAAAATGTTGCCAAACCTACTTTTTTTATGTTTGTAAAAAATCACATTTTTTGAGGAATTTTTTTTAAAGATCTTTTCCTTCATTTGCTTTTCTTCTTTTATTAATGATCGCAGAAGTACACCTCCTTTAACTAGTAACCAAAGTATAGTAGTCTGGTCCAAAGTATAGTAGTCTGTATTTCTCTTTTATACTCTTAAGAACGCATGTTTAGGTGTGTGCTAGAATCATCTTTTCGGAGTTCTTTTAGGATCTTTTCTTCTTCCTCTCTCTTATAAATCTTCTTTATGTGTGTAAGGGAATCCTGTTGTGCAAACCTTCCCTGCTTTTCTAATTTGTTTTCCCATTTTTTCAAAGCTTCCCTTATAAGGATATCGTACCAAATATCAAATATTTTCATTTTCTTTGTTTATCTCCCTTCATGTCTTTTTTTGAGACATCGTTTGTCATTAAATATATAAAAGATAAATGCTTACAAATAAAATATTAGGAAAAACTTCCTTCTTTATTTTAACTAACGCATATTCATCTTACAAGAATATTTTGTAATCCATATTTCAAAGTTGAGAACACTTACGCATAATATACGATAATAAAATTTTCATTTATTAGTTGAACATGTTTTATCACTTATTTTGACATTTTTTGCAAACACATAACCTTATTTATACATTAAACACTGTTCGGAAAATTCCATTAGGTATATTGTGATCTGGAAAGTAACAGGACTTCTACGATCCACAGACATTTGAATACGCTTTTATAGCCTAAAAATAATGGCACGCATTACCCTAATAGGGCAATGATTGTTATAGATTAGGGTCAACCTCTTGGTAAACTTCCGATGCTCAATTAATCATTCTTAGAGCGCGAAGAAAAGTTCCAATACACACAAGTCGCTACCGACTCAAGCTTGTCCTTGTAAGTGCCCTAATTTGTCTTCATTTAAAGGATGCCAGTGGTGCGGATGATTTCTGCAGAGAATTAAATCCAGGGTCGTCGAATAAACTGCAAAAAGACTTTAATTTTGTATATGTAGAATCTTATTTTGAAATGCAGAAACGAAGAAGTTACACGTACTTGAAGCTTAGCATAGCTTCGCACTTGTTTGCATATATATATATTACTTTAATTGGAAAGTAAACACTATATACACATGAAATTAACCTTTTTGCTAGTACTGATATTATTAAAAATATTTTTATTCCGTGGAAATATATTACTGTGCTAAAATACAATGATAAAATATCACACATTTTATGAAAGCTAGAGTCAAATTTAGCAATGTCAGTGAACAATCTTGGTTATGTGTGAGTTAATTAGTTATGTGTAAAATGTGTGAATTACCATGAAAGAGAAAAAGATTATTTAATTAAAAAGGTTTATTAAAGATTAAATTTATTTGAAGTAATTAAAAGCATTTCAATGCATATTTTTACGTATTAGCTTAATATATGAAGATATTATATATGGATTACTGAAAAGGATGGATAATATGGAAATATAGGGATTACTATTTTATATGGTTACTGATGCTTATTTATATGGATTAATCAAAAAGCTCAGTAGACAAAAAACCGCTTTTGTTAACAGTAATTTTCAATTCTTGGTGAAAACCCATGGTGTTCTCCATTGCCATTACTATTGGAAATTGTTGGGCTTAATGCAAACCTAATGCGAAATTGATTAAAGTATATTCCTATAATAAATAATTTAAAAAAAATCAAGTTAATATTAGAAAATTAAAGAAAAACATTGCTTTGAAAAGTTAATAAGCAATTAACAAGGAAATTTTCTTTATTTATTGATATTTAAAAATTTGCTGTTTTCCTAAATTTTATTGTTTTTGTATCGTGAAGAGCTGAACATAAAATCCAGTATTTAAATGTAATTTAAATGGAACGCGGTTGATAGAAATTTGTATTAGTTGCTCAGTATTGCATGGAAAAGCTTTAATTTCACGAGATTTAAGTTTTTATCCCAATAAAATTTAGGTCACAGCATAGAAGTATCATTGTATTAATTAAAAAAACTATTCGAGATATAAACTTTTAAATGCCATATTTTTATCGTGATATAAAAATTTGAACTCGATATATGGATGTTGCAAATCAAGTAAATTTGTTTAATTGCCATCTTAGCCCAATTACATTTCCCATTGGCATTTTTTTTTTTTTTTTTATTAATTCATGTTTGTTAACAAAAAGAACAAAATTGGATTATTTAGAGCATAAAGAAAATATAACGAAGTTATTAATTTTTTACCTCAAGAAACCTTAAATCTTACTGAATCTTTTATTATATGGAGTAAATCGAATGAAGTTATAATCTCCTTAGTCATCTTGAAAATCAAGCTGCTGTTTCTATAACCATCATTCTCAACAATTGACTTCGATATTGACAATGAAATCAATCATTCTTAAGAATTGGCGAGGACTGCGAATATCACAAACACTGAAAAAATTCCTTATACGACCCCCGATTAAAAAATATCACAAAGTAACTGATTATAAATGATTCAAGACAATCAACTGTCCAATTGGCAAGAATAACAAAAATATATAAACCCTAAGACAAAAAAAGAAAAATAAATAAATAAAATAAAGAATACGACTCATCAAGAAGGAGTTGCTAGATTGAAACGAAATTTGACTGCAGCTATGCCTCACATACATGTTCACGCGTAGTATGAGCATAATTTACCTTTGGATTTATAAAAGGACGTGTAATGGTCAAATTGAAGCATAGTTCTCAGTTAAAGCTGCTATACAACGATAATAATAATAGGAATAAGAGAGAAACATGGCAGAACACGATGTTAAGAAGGCAGCCCCAGAGAAGCGATAAAGAATTGTCAGAGTGGCCCTCGCAACGCCAGATTCGTAATTATGAACTATTTGACGTATAATCGATGTACACAGTGACGCAAAGACCATCGATATACTACTCAGAAAAGGAAATCTGAGTTCATGGCACCCATTATGCATACTACCTGTCATTTGTGCACACCAACAGTCCGTTTACAATGGCATCGGGCTCGTTCGACCTGGTATCGTATTAAGTGGAGTAAAATAATTTTCAGCCACAAGTTCCGCTTCGAACTGAGACCTGATGACCAACGAGCAGGTGTCTGGAGACATCGAGGATATCGGTGGGATACTAAATTGATTGTTGCCCATCATACAGCATGTCAACCGAGAGTTAAGATCTAGGATGCCATTTTGTTTGACATCCCGACCTCTTTAATTACCATTCAGGATATCCTTACAACAACGGGTGTTAGTCAATGATATTCTATACCTCACAGTGTTTCCCTTGCTTTCATGGAAACCCGAGCTTACATTTCAATATAGCAATAAATTTTACTGATTGCCTTCGTGCTTATCAAACACTTTCCTAAATAGTGATGCAAGGACCGATTGCAACACTTCTCCCAATAAAAGAGCAGTTTGGATTTGATAAGCAAGCACATCTGACGATCCCATGATCTGACAGATCTAATTCGACAATTGAGAGAGTTTGTAAGAAATCTCACAGGAGAGTTTCCTCATTGCTCTATGGCTAGGTCTCAATAGAACACGCATGGGGTCAGCCGATCATGCGCATTTGACTATCTCAGGATTTCGTCGTTCGACAATTGAGAGAATTTGATAAAAATAAATAAATAAATAAAAACCTCGCAGGGGGACTTCTGCCAACCCTACGAATCAATAGCAGGTCGGATAACATTTTGCTTAAGTCTAGAAGTGGGCCAACGCCTTATTTATTGGTTTGCTATATACAGCTGTACCTCTGAAATTTATATCTTTACTACTTCTATACATTTATATATCACATCTATTGGCTTTCGTCCCATTTAGATGATTCCTTTCCCCCTTCTTTTTTATTTAGAGTACAATAACCTGTTTAGAGAAGGTAAGTGCGCAGCGTAAATAGCACTTACGTTTCCTTTAACTCTTCGATTAAGTTTAATTTTTTTCTGTCATTTTTTAATGTTTTCCTTGGAATTTCAGAATGAAATTACAAACTTCCCATTGAATGAAGTAGAAAATAGATCTTGAGTTATTGATTTTTTGAGCAATGATTAAAAACAAATTAAGTCCATAAATTGAAGTATAACTTAATAATATTTTCAAAAACTATGTGAATATGCTTAGATCTCTAGAAATAGAACGTTTTCAATATTGTAAATGTATTACTTTCATTTTCAAAAACAGTTAATACTAATTTATTGACAGTTTGTGTGAGATCATTGAAATGACAACTACCATGGGCGGTTGCATGAACCACAATACGGTAAAAATAACTTTACTGAAGTTAATCTAAAAGTTTCAACTGGATGAAAGTTCGTCTTCTTTCGCACTGCCTGGGTTAAAAGTTAATAGGTTAAAAAGCACTTTTCCAAGTTATCGAGATCATAATTTTATAAAAGTTATTTCAGAACTCAGTTCGATTCAATTTAATAATGTTCTCAACGACGCTGAAAATTCATTTTATGAACTCGTTGTTAAACATAATATTCTTGGGAGCGGACGGAAAATAAAAGACCTTTTCAATAGCACGGCCGGTCGCGTTTGACAGCTCTTCTTGGTTTTCTAAAATCATGAATATTTTATTACTCAGAAAGTCGATTTCATTTCGTGCTCCGAGACTTCGGAGGAAAAT
Source organism: Caerostris extrusa (assembly GCA_021605095.1). Classification (NCBI taxonomy): domain Eukaryota; kingdom Metazoa; phylum Arthropoda; class Arachnida; order Araneae; family Araneidae; genus Caerostris; species Caerostris extrusa. Next base: position 32,804 of record BPLR01010031.1, read on the forward strand.
ATATTCGCCGGCATAACACTTTAATCACACTTGCATTTCGCTCAAACTTTAATAAAAATCTCATTAAACAAAGAAAAAAAATGGCAACGAGGGGGTAAGGGGGCGTATTGAATTTCGCAGTTTTAGGGCGTGGTTCTTGTCAGAAGGGGATTGAAACGTAGAAAACCCTCCTTTTTGAATTTTCCCCAAATAAAATAGATTTATGAAAGATTTTTCTGCCACTTTTTTTTTTGCAACATCTCCACGCGAAACTTTGTTGGGCAAAGAAAGTGTTGACGTAGATACACAATTTTGTTGCTCTCTTTGTATTAAATATTAAAAAAATTCAAACAATGTTATTTATTTGGCTGTCTTTATTTCCCCCTGCGGAATGTTGGAGCGATGCTTGTCTTTGAAAATTTATATTGTTTTGTCTTCGATATAGATGACTTTTGACAAATTACTTAAATAAAGTATCTTTTTTTTTACTATTTCACAGAACTTTAATTATTCGATCTATCTTTTTTATTAAATGATTTTTTTTTTTTTTTATTCCATCAATAATCTTTATGTGTGTAACCTTATTTTACGTTCTTTTATTCGAAATAAATCAAATCTCATTTTCTGAATTTATTTCTGCAGTCACAGTTATTCTTTTAAAATGAAAATAATGATTTTTTTTAATGTGAAAATTCTTTGTAAATTTTCATAAATTTGTCTAATTTCAAATCTTTTTTAAATGATTCATTAATTTTATTTCTGAAATATTTAAAATATTTCTGATTAAATCTTTTAGAATGTGCTTAATTTTATTTGAGTGTTATTAATGTTATTATTAATATACATTACAATATTCTTGCACATCTGGGCTTCCTTCATCATTCAATTCCTTCTATTAGCTCACACTCTCCCTATATATATCTTGTTCAAATTTTCAATCGCTAATAAAATACTTTTTTATTCATCTACTCAAGTTTAAATACATTTTTTGGAACTTGTAGTGGATGACATTTAATATTAATACAGTTTTTTAAAATATTAATTCAGTAATTAAATTTAATTAATTAATTTTTAGTTTTTTTTAGATTTAAGTTGCATATATCTACCAATAGATGGCGCCAGATAAACTTAAAAAAAAATGACTGAAAATTATTTATAAAGGACTTTCTGCAATATAGTGAAAAAAAAAGTAGGAATTGACTTTAATTTTTTTTTTTTTTTTTATATATATATATATTACTTGTTTTTGATAAAACACAAGAACTCAATTATATCGTACGCTACTTTGAATGTTCGGAATTTCTGAAGCGTTTCCGGCTACAGAATTAGTGATGTTTAGTTTTATTTGTCTTGCCTCCAAAGATGATATTGTTATATGTGCATTAAGTTTTTTTTTTTTTTTTTTTTTTGTTAAAAATATTTCGAAATTCAATTTTTCGATTTCAAAAATTTGAGCGATTAATTTTTTTACCATAGTTACATATTTTTAAACATATGCTTCATTCTCAAATTAAAATACCTTACATACCTTTAAAAATAATTTTAAAGATTTTAAATTTATTCTTGAGAAAAAGTTTCAAAACTTCTGCCTGTTAAATCCTTAAAAACATTTCGAAACTAATATTTGTTTTATTCAAAGTAAAACACTTAGCATAACTGTTACTATATATTTGATTTACATTTGGAAATAGATTTTTCCTTTAAAAATTTCTGCAACATCGCTCAATTTATTATTTTTTAAAAAATGCTTTTAGCATACACTTTTCTTATATGTTCCACTCTCCCAAAAAATCAATTTCACTTATATATTTTGGGTAAAAAGCATCGAAGTATTTTTTATTCTCTTCAAAAAGTATAATTCAAAAATTTCAATGGTTGTATATAATATGTGAAAATTTAATGCTAACATAGTTTTACTAAATCTTATGCTATTTATTCAGTTATAAGTTGGGAGTAATAATAAATTAATTCCTGCACAAAGTGGTGAGTTCAATTCTGTGGTATTAAAATATATAATCTCATTTACCATCAGATTTTTTTTTTTTTTTTTTTTTTCCTGATGCAGAGGTTCTCGCATTTTTGCATGAAACAACTAATCTGTTGACACTTTATGAAGTGTGGCACTACTTCGTTTGTACCCGGCATTCATCTACATGTTATATGAATGAAAACCCAGTAAATTCCCAGAATACAGTTCAATTGTCATTGTGAGAAATACATACACGTTGTTAAAATTTCCACAGAGTCCTTTTGTATCTGAAAACAGTGATTGAAACTAGCCTCCACCAAAAATGGACACGCACTACTTTTGGATTAAGAGTCATTAAAGAAAAAGTATTTGAAAAGAAACCACAGCATTTGTAACAGACCAATAAAAAATGGTTTTATGAATAAAAGGAAGTACCTACGATATGGCTACAAAATGTATAGAAATATTGCTGAAAAATTTAATTATTAATACTATTATATTTTACATGATATACCAATTTCATCGTTAACAAAACTGAAAAAATCCCCCTTTATTATAATATTAATTCAGTTCAATCCACTTACACATAAACTTTTTGTAAAGTACACATTTTATAAAGCTGGGAACATTAAAAATTTAATCAAAATTGATATCTGAAATTAAAGTTAAACTATATGACCACATGCTTTAATAGATTTAATTAAAATTCAAATTATTTGTTAAATATGATTAAGGATAGATGTTTATTAGTGACCTTTAAAACCAAAATATGGTTCCCTATTAAATATTCTTTCTAAAAATATGATAAAGTTTCGTTCTAATATTTCCTATAACAAAGTGGGGAAAATGCATAGTAATGAATTCTGGAAACATACACATATTATAAATTCAGAAATCTCTCCTTCTATATATATTCTAAATTAATCTAATATAAATTTGGCGCTTAGTTCAAATAACATTATAATCCAAATTATACACTCCTAGAAAATAATGAATGAAATTTAAACTCTATATTTAACGAATAGTTTGTTTGTAGCTGAATCCAATTTAAATAATGAGCTTCTGCATTGGTTGTTCCCAAGGTTTAAGCTACTTACTTCGTCTGTTTCGGATTTGATTCAATTTGAAGGAATGCATTTAAATTAAGTAGCCTTATTCTCAAGCAAACGACCGCTGCGTGCATGCCGCTATTGTCAACAGGTTAATTAACAGACCAGGCTGGAATAGAAGATTTCATCAACATGTCGAATAAGCAGATGAAAAAGGGCTCCAAGGCACAAGAACAGAATATTGGAACACTAGATCTCTACGTAGCCGTTAATAGAAGGTTTAAATTGTATTAGGCAAGACGTTGTACAGTAATTCGGTTTCTGCAGTAGTTCTAATTTTGAATATATTAATATTTTCTAATGCGATTCTGTGGTAATTCCACAATCAGCTCGAATTATGGTAGAAACAAATTGCTTTCTACCAAATATTTGTGTTGTTATAACGTAAATTACTTGCGGAGAGATAAGGAAGTTTCTGAAGTATTTTTCTTTTTATTTCTGAAAATCAATAATCCACAAATGTGTATCAAGAAACGAATGTCGGATGCTTGGCCAATTTTAAAGCTGCATAAAGATTGATTGAGGTTATTCAACTTTCTAATATTTTAAGACTGTTGATACGAATCCTAATTAATAGTTGAATATATATTTAAATGAACAATAAAAAATTAAAGTGTTTAAAATCGTAATAGGAGTATTTTTCTTTTTATTGAATATGAAATGCTTATGATAAAATATATACTGTACTAAAAAATATTTTGTATCCTAATAAATTATTATATATTTTACTTGTGATTTATAAATTTAGCTAGTAAACATTATTAGTATAGTCTTCATTAACATGAGCCGAGGAAATATGTTTTATGGATATGTTTCATGTATCAATAAATACCTCCTAATGGGAATTGAGTTCAACTTAAAGCGATAATGCCTAAGATTAAAAATATCGAACTGGAAAGTATGGCAAGCAATTAACAGTATATTCATTTTCAGTACACTTTATATTTTTGCCGCATCTCACACAATTTCATTTTCAAACTCTTTTCAGAGCGTTTTAGTACTAATATTTAGATGAGTTAGTACTAGCGTTTTACTACAAACTAGTAACTGATAATGTTTATAAAATGAAAAGACGTTTAACGATTCATTGTTGATGCACCTAAGATGTCAAAACATCTTAAAAATAAGAAACTATAAGATATTTCTTAATATGCAATGATAAAAATTCCACTTATAAAAAGAAAAAGGAGATAAAAGATTATTACTTCAAAAAAGAAAATTGATGAACGTTTTCCTCATAACATATAGAAAAGAAATAAAGGCGAAAATTAAATTATTTTACCTGAAACTGGTCCTATTGCCATATGAATAACACTGCTATGATTCTTCTTGCTCTTAAATATATTGTAAAAATCGCAAGAAAATTATTTCAATAATTTTTGTCAAAAAATAATCTTTAAAATTTAATATTCACTTGTTTTTGTTTAATCTCAACTCATAGTCTATTATTTAGTATTCTATGAATTTTTATCTGCTTGTTAACTAAATCTCAGAATTTAAGTGTCTTTTTTAATGTAAGAAAAAGAACATGCATCACTGAATATTAATTTAATTGCATAATAAAATCATGTTAGTTTAAAAACACTAATTTACATTGTATGACAAACGCCTATTAAGTCAGACTAGTGTTCCGTTAATGCCATCCGTTATTAATGAAATGAATAACCTGTTTTTGAACGTTGTTCTTTCGTTTCCATGTACAACCGTAATCTGTTGGGCTTTTTTTTAAATAAATATACTTAAAATTCCACATCTACATAAGCACATTATTGCGAAAGGAATCAGTATTTCAATTCTATTTAGGTTTCAATCGGATATTTCCTGCCAATATTACTTATTAGCAATTTTAAACTTCCCATTAAAAAGTTCTCTCCTATTGTTTTTTGTTCATTTTTTTATTAACTTAAGGTACTTTAATTTTACCTGAAAAAAAATACGTCTTCGCACCCTTTTGGAGTGAATCCTACAATCTGAGAACCACTGGGTTAAGTGATATGAAACATTTTGTTGTTTCTGCTAGTAACCTTATATATAACTACTATTGATGATGTTTATTACTAAATATTTGTTATAGGAGAAAGAAATGTCAAATTCTAATCAATGTCAGTGGAAATCTAATCAGTCCTAAAATCTTTCTTTGAAATCTTGTTTAAGAATCACAGTTTTAAATGATATTTTACTGGGTTATTTGAGATAAATAGATTTAGAAAATATCATGTTTATAAAACTTGGTATTTAAAATGTATTCTACGTATTTCACTAACTGTTAAGTGATACTTTACTATAAAAACTTGAATCTTCTCTTCAAGTTTTGCCTCACATTTATATTTCAAATTTAATCTGAATATTTTTGTATGGAATTTTAGTAGAATTTAAACCCTGCTCCATTCTGGTTATATGAGCATATATGCAGGTTTATTTGAATCTTCGAATTATATTTCTCTGATCTCGTACAGGATTCTATTTTTATGGATTTCTAACTTTGCTTTAAGTTTCGCATTTTTGCTTCAGTTGTTGAAATTGACGATAAAATGAAATGTTTTCTTATTTGTTTGTACACAAGTCTGTACATTACTTGTTTATAAATGTTTCCAGCCTGTAAAGTTTTTAGTATGTCTTCAAGGTCTAAAATTCCCTTGAATTTGACGTATCAAATATTAAATAGCTACGAAGCTTCTTTCATTTCAAATAACATATAAGTTCTAAGCTGGAGAAGTACATTTTCCTACATATAGAAAAGATAAATAATGCATGTAGTATTTTTTTTATGTCAACGAAGAACTAAAAGAAACTATAAAATAATTGCTATTGTGACGAGTGACTATAATAAATATTGGGGTTTTTCCCCAGTAATTTGATAAGAAAATAAACTTTTTTTAAATAACTACTAGCATTTTGGATATATTTACATTCATATATAGTAATACATTTTTATACATACTAATACTATGTATTAAAATCATTATGACGTTCTACTTAACATCCCTTATTTCCAAACTGTGTTTCAAAAAGGAATAATTTTGATAAGAACATCTCACGTTTTTAGAGTTTTTGGTATTATTAGTTTTTCAGAGTACGAATGTCATACTTGGTGTTAAAAAAAAGGATTTCCAACAGTAACTGGTTTGCTTTTTGCCATATATTAAAATTTTTTGTATATTTATTTCAGTTTGCATGTTTAAAGGGTTCCTAAATATATCGAAACTTTCTTGTGACAAAGTATTTTTAAAATCCTGACATTTCTAGAGAGTTTCTTTTATTGCTTAGCTGGATACAAATTATAAATAAAACAAGTGATTAAATTAAAACGTAAAAAAAAATTCAAATATTTATCATCAAATAATAACTGTTTTAAACAAAACAGTTTGTGCCTTACATGTCTGTCCTGAATTCGAACAAGCAAAAAAAAAATAAATAAAATAAATAAAATAATAATAATAATAATAATAATATAAATAAGGGGGTGTATTTGAGAAATAAATATTGAATAAAATAATTAAGTTAAAAGAAAGGTGTGACTATTTTGTAAATTATTTCTTAAAAAATTAACAAAAAATTAAGAAATAATAGAAAGCCAAAGACAATGAAAAGTTCAGAACTTAATGCTTTCTAAACGTTTTCTCTGGTTAGATATTTCTATTGATATGTTAGTGCTGATTTGGAATATAATTCTTTGAAACAACATCCGATAGTTGCTTTAAACGATTACAAATGATGTGAAAGCGTAACTTTTATTGGAAGAAAAGAAGTAATCAATGCCCTAGTTGAAGAATAGCTTAGATAGATGTGTTGCTCTTTGCAAAAGACTGATCTCTTGATGTTAGCTTACCTCATTCAGTCTGGTTACGTAATAGATTTTTTTTTTTTTTGTCAGTTCGGTCAAATAATTTGAAAAACAAACTATTCCCGGGCAAAGACGGCAAAGTTTCTAAAACAGGCAATTTTCATTAGATTTGTCTTCCGAAATGTTGATTTAGTATGGTTTAATTCTAGTTTCGCAATTGTTGACTTAGGCTTCTTTGTTTCTTCGCGACAGAGTTGGGAAGACTTTTATAGGGGTCGATATCGTGTAGACCAAAGCATAGGGCTCAATTTGGAAAACCAAATTCCTGAAGACTTTGCAAACTTTTTTTAACGATTAAAAAACTGCTTTTGGTAAGGGTTTAGTATTTCTTTAGGGAGTTCCGTGTATGCCTTTGAGCGGAAATTTTTTCATCATGCAGGATTTTATTTTATCTTAGTGAATGTTTGTTTACTAGAAAACAGCAACTTGCTTGTTATGTGTCATGTTAGCTTTTTGATAGCAGAAGTAGTTATTTAAAGGATGTATTGTAAATATAATTTTTAAGTAACTTTTATTTACTCTAGATAGATATCACAAAAGTAATATAGTAATAATAGATTTTGTTCCAATATTCACTGATCTAACATTTATAATACCCAAAGAAATATATTTTGGATAAAATATTATATTTTTATCAAATAGTAATAATGGAATAATAATAGTTCATAAATGCTTTATTACTTACCGAAATTTTCTAATACACAATTAAAAACTTTGCTTAAAATTGCAATATGCAGAATTTATCTTTGGATATGTTGTTTGCTTTTAAGAACTTGTTAGGAATAAAAAAAGCTGTGTATTCATTTAATTAATGTTTAAATTTAAAGCTTAGATAATCAATCAACATCAAAATCATACAACTAAAAATAGTGGCAAAATTTTTGTAATGATATTTTTATGTATTGTATAACTTTAGTTTCAAGGGAGATATCATGAAATACGAATCTTCAAATACTTAGTCTTTTAAAATACTCGTATCCTTTTCAAAAATATGTTAACAATTAATTTTAAATTTATTTAAATAAACACTCGTTTAACGCTATTTTAAGAAAGAACCGCCCCCCCCCAAAAAAAAAAAATTTGGGGGAGATTCTTTATAACAATATTTAAACACATTATGATGCAAGAAATCTACATCAACCATTAACAAAATCTTGATTGGTGGCAAAATAAATTAACAAATGTGTGCATTCACCTGATTAATAATAAAATAGGTTCCTTTGGTAGTAATCGCCATTTAAATAATTTCATAAACAAAAGAGTTCATTAAAAATCAACTGAAACTTAATAAATTTGTAAAATTTGAGATAAGAAGAACAAGCAAAGAAAATAAAAAGCATTTAAATTTAATTTTCATATTCTTTATTGAGACAGACTGACAAATTGTTTTAAGTAATGCTTTTTAATATTTCTTTATAATAACATTTTTTTTAATTTCGTTCTTTCTTGTAGAAGGCTAGAGTTAAAGAGAAATTTTCTTTTCAACTCTTTAGCAACTCTTTGATTAAATAAGAAATGTGCGCAGAAATTTTTCTCTTGTTAAGACACTAACTTAATGTAACCTTTTAATGTATTTTCATAACGGCAGCTCGTCAAAATCTATTCCGAGACATATTTGAAGCCTTCTTTCCAAAATAAAGTCTGAAACTTTCTAAAACCTTTTTTATTTTTTATTTTTCTGAACTTCGTCATCATTGAGTGCTAATATTTATAGAAGTTTCTCAAGCACGGCAATTTTTCCCAGGTAAAAGATCAGACTGTCATCTCAAAGATGCCCTTCAAAATCATTTTACCAACGTTTATTTAGAAGGTAAACATTTTTTCCCACATTTATTTTCCTTATTGAGTTATTAAAGTTTACCACAGACAAAGCAAGTAATTAGTCGAAAGTCGCAGCGGTAAAATTCGACGAAAGCTTCTAAAGGAATGTCAAATATCTCAAGTTAATTATGCCCCTATCGTTGAGTTTAATTGGTTTTATTGACTTTTAATGACAATAGTCATTAATAGCAAATGCTATGCACCCGGCAGTAAAGATGTTTGTTCTGTGGAGTAATTTTACTTCTCAACTTTCTTAAAGTCATAAGCTCAATAAGATGGAGATATTTATTTTATTTCATTGCCCTAAGGCAAACGGTCGTTAAAAGTATATTCTTTGACAATTTAATAATAGAAGAAGTTTTCCTTAAGACTCCTAGAAACATTTTTAATTTAAGCATTTAATGTTAGTAGAATTTCACTAATTAATGTCACCATGAAATATTTCTTTCTTTTTTTTCCCTTTTTTAAATCTAATGATTCAAAGTGATATGGATTGGTATTTATGTTAATTAACTCTTTTACAATTGATATTTATGAATAATGAAAAGATTCTGAATGCTTTTAGTAACTTCCATCCTATTTAAATGATGAGATTTACCTTTCAATAAAGGTGAAATTCGCTAACTTATTTATTTTGCTAATTAATTAATTTAAACTTTGAGTGTATATTAATTAAATACTTTATTGAAATGCAATTTAAATTTTACTGCATTTTGTTTAAAATGTAGTTTTTATTTAATAGACTTATTTAAACGTAAAAAATTTAAAGTATGGATACAATTTACAAACTCTGTGATTTCTATGAAAATAAATTGATTTCATTATGCCATTTTATGTTGGCTATTTTGATATTAAACATAGATTAAAATAAAAATACGCCTTTTAAGCAGTATTATTTTCTAAATATCAATATTTTATAATCTAATCAACAAGAGTAAAAAGACTAAAGATTCCGTATATATAACATTTTAAATAGGATCCTAAATTACAACTGGCCTGCTATTTAACTTTCAAATTAATGTAAAAATTTGATGATACAGTAAAACGTCCCTTAAATTATATCCTAATAATATTTCATTATACTACAATTCTTAACTAAACAATCAGCTGATTCAGAATAGCAAATTTGTATAATTATATAAGAGCATTGCGAGTACTCTAAAATTTTATTTGTATACGTTAAAATTTCTTCTAAAAATCTTTTCTATTTGATTAGTTATTCTAGACATTTTTTTTTAATTTTGTGAATAGTTACTTTTTTGCTACAAAATAGATTTACAAGCAATTTTTATGATTCAAAATTATATTTTGATGTTACAAATAAACTTTTTTCGTAACATATTTGTAAGAATTCTGGAAATTAAAAATAATCTTTAAAGATATCGATTCTGTCGTAGTAAAATTTTTAATTTCTAATCAAAATTGTATTGACCGAATAAGATGATTAATTCAATGTTATCTTATCATGAGTTGTATGCATAGTCTGTCACCAAGTAGAAAATTTTAATCTTGATAGTTAACTTAATAATTAGCATAATCTCAACGTAAGAGTGATGTGCACACGATATTTAACATGATCCTACAAAAAGTAGAATAATTTCTAGAGATCAGATTATTTCATTATAAAGACCACTTAAATTCAACCACTTAAATTAACAGGAAATGTATTTATTTCCTGTTAATTTAAATCTTTGAATCTACAGATTAATTGAGTTTTTTTCCCATTCGTGTTCTACTCATAATTGCATCTATATTTTATTATTTTTTTTATTTTATAATTGACCGTCTAATCACATGACAGACGTAGTTTTCTGCTACATGACAGCCACTGTTATCACCGTGAAAGATGAAAAACACATTTTTCCTTTTCATAGTCAATACGTATGCAACTGTCGAAAATTATACACTAAAATCGCCCTATATGACCTCTATTAGTGATGTAGACCCATTTAAAACCCTATTGTCTCGAAATTTTCCAGATCACTCTTAGCTTCAGTATAAATAGATGGTTTTCTCTGTGGCTTGAAGTCTGTTTCACCAACAGATACATCGCTAAATACATTACTTACCTAATGAACAGAAATAGTATGAATTATAATAATTTGAAAGGTATATATTAATTAATGGAGTTATCTTTAGAATATTTCGATTGTCTTCTTTTTGGTGATTTCTGAATATACTCAATTACTATATTTATCAATAGAGTAGTTAAATAAAATTATTCACATAAAATCATCCAAGATTTATTTTTACAATGTAAATTAATTTTTTTTTTTAATTTTACATTTTCTTCCACATATAGTAGTGAATTGCTATTTTAAACATCTCATATTCTTTGCAAACTTGCTTTTAAGCAAAGCCCGATGCCACATTCTGAATTTCTGCTACCATAATTTTCAACAGTCTCTGACCTTCCAGCTATTTCCACCTAATCTTAAAACAATACCGACAGAAAGAAAGAATTCCTTGTTCCTCACTTAGAGCTCATGTGTACACGTGAGTTACCCAACTCCCTTAATATCGACCCACGCCAAGAAATGCACGAAAAGGAAGTTAAAAAAATAACTGCCCGAAACAAAAGATATTGCATTGAGGAAGAATTCGCTAAGATAACTCCAATGCATTAGCGGCATCCACGAAAACACCGATTCTCGACTTTCTCCATATTAGCTCTCTTATTTTTCTATTCCAATAAAGCCCGGTCGAATGGATTGGCTATTCGGAGGAAAAGCGTGGGAAAAAAGACCGCTGGTCTTCGAGGAAACCTTTGTAGATAGTAAACAAGCTCCGTCCTGAGTGCTTTATTACAGGGACTGTGTTTGCTCTCTAAATTGTGGAATGGGATAAGGCGAAAGGGACGTAGGAATGACTTATATGTCTGTCCATCTACTCTTTTGGAGGAATTTTATTCCACGGACCATGGAGAATCTATGCTCAGAAACCAGCATTTCCTGAAAGTGTTTATTCCAAAAATCCTTCGTCTAAAAGCTTCAATTCTTTTCTGTCGGAAAAAAAAAGGTTTTAGGAAATTTACATTTTTAAAAGCTTTATACCAGAGTGAATTGAATTTTGTTGCAGAGGTTTTCTTTTTCTAGAAATGGACAGACATTCTTTAAATGTAAAATGTTTTTATATTGCGAAGCTTTGCAGTATATCATGAAAAGAGAAATTTCGTTGAAATTACAAAAAAAAAAAAAAAAAAAAAAAAAAAAAAGGGGGAGAGAGAGATATGAAGAAGAGAAAAAAAAATTGCAATCCAGACTCAGATGGCTTCATCAAGATCTGATAATAATAAAAAAAAATACTGACTTGTATGTCTGTCCACCTATTCTAAGTGAAGTAATTTTCCTCCACTATTCTGATAAACCAAAGTTTCTAGGAAGTGTTATCATGTAGGAAATCTTCAAATCATTTGAGGAAACAATAACGACCATAAAATTATTTTGGATTTTAGAAAGCTTTCGACTTGAGTTGGATATATTTTAAAAGTAAAACTTCTGCCAAACTGAGCTAATGGGGTTTTGTTTAAAAGCACATAAATTAAGAATGTAATGATTAATTTGTCATAAATGATCTATCTATGATAATGCTTGATATATCCTATAAATTAATCATACATTCTTAATTTATAGGATAGATCAACATTTGAACACTGACCAGTGTAACTCATTACATTATAAAATTTACATTAAATTCATTATAAAATTTACATTAAATTCATTATAAAATTTACATTATACTCATTATAAAATTTTAGTAGCTAAATGTGAGTGTCTTTAAATATGAAATTAAATATATATCTCTCTCCTCCCTCCACTTATGAATACGTATTACGAAGTTAACCATTATAATAAAGTTATGAACCCTAAGCTACAAATGCTTTTTCTCTGAATTTAAGAGATATAGACTATTTTTTTCGCATAGTTTCAATATTCTTTTGATATTATGGGATAGAATATCCAAATATTATTCTTAGTTAAAATTTAATACATATTTCTTTTCATTACCTATAATATGTTAATAATATAGAAATTGTAATTTTAATTGTCTAGTTACTTAAAGCCTGCATTACAAAATTTCAAAGTGAAATTAAATGTCGATTCAATTAGTTAATTGATAAAACTTATAAAGATGGATTATATTATATATTAGAATTTTATTAATTTTTAAGAGATATTGAAATAACAACTAGTTATTTAATAATGTCAAGAACGGCATCGATTAATTGTATAGTTTATGAGTTCGCAATTTATTGAACCCATATTAATGTGATATGTCAAAAAAAAAAAAAATCTATAAAACATCTAGTTACTTAAAATAAAACTCTTAAAATAAGCCTCTTGATCACTTTCCTTTGAAGCTCATGCAATCTGCAGACAGTATTAAATTTCTTTTCCAACATTTGAGATGTTCTAAATGTAATAAAGAAATATAAGTTCACGTAAGACCGGAGTGATAAACACACGATATTTAGCATAATACGACGAAAATGTGGAATGATATCGAGACATTACTTTACAAGTTAAGTGGCTGAATCTACAAATTTGAAGATTCAACGCCTTAAGAAGAAAGAGGGGCTGTGTTTCTTGAAGGAAGTTCACATTCATATTTAACTTTTATTTCTTGCAATTGAAATAATTCATTTAAATCTAGCTAACCATAAATCACACATAGTTTTTTAATACATGGCAGAGAGGAAATTTTTTTTCTTTTCAAAGAAAACAACTGGCTGAAATTATACAATAAAATCACATTATATGATCTTTGTTAGTGTATAAGCGTTAATGGTCCCCATTTATATCTCATAGGCTGTTATTTTTCCGAATGACATTAAAAGGAGCTGAATATTTATAATCTCTCTGTAACATTAGAAGCCTGTATACGTGATATTCCTGTATGCATGTCGCCATACAATTCTATAGTGTGGAGATTTTAAGGAGCAACCACTCATTATAATATCTTTAACACAAACTAATTAAAATCAAATCTAGTTAACGACTTCACAAAGGAATTCAATTCTAATTTTAATTCCCATTGGTAGATTGTCAAATTAGAATACTTCACAATGTGTAAAATGGGGTCAAATAGATAACTTTTCACTGGAACTCTCTAAAGACCTTCAGTACTTCAGTAATATCTCCCTTAAACCGGTTTGCTTTAAAAGAGTTATTGAATGTTTTTAAACACAAGACCATCAGTATACTAACTCCGAACTCATCATTACCATAAATGTACAGTAATGTGCTTTCCAAATTTTTGAATTTTTATTGCTGGTTAAGAAATAACTGATGTAATATATACTTTCTATCTAAAACTATTTGGGCAAATAAATGGGATCTCCATGCTGGAAATTCAGTTGGTGGTTTGATTGATTTGGCCCAGGAGAGACATTACAGCCAGCAAGCCTTCACAGTAGAGGCATACTTTAGTTATTGGTTTGAAAGGCAACTTAAGACCCCAGTGTTTATGAATGAGTCTCTTGTGTGAACGCTTTCGAAACATTTCAAAATCTAAATGACTCTATTTTACTATAACCTCTGCATCTATCATTTCATGAATCTTGTAATCAGACTCGTTAGAAATTTTGGAGGATAAGTGAAAAGTTATGAAAAAGAATTTCTGGTTTCAAAAGTTTGCACTAAATTTGCTACTCAATGTTTTATTACTTTAATCACATTCATTAATTTGAAAGCTAATAAAAATGACTGAATTTAATGAGCTGGAAGTTTTAAAGGTATAAAAAGGAGAGGGTATGCTAAAAGCCTTTCTAGCTATTCTTCCTAAATTTTTTAATATTCTTTATAAAATATTTTAACATTAATTAAATGATAATAGTTAGAAAATTTCACCTAATTAGTATTTTATTGATTCAACAACTATATGTTTCAAGAATCTTCGGTAATATTATTTAGAACATCATGCACTTGCTTGCTTTTATAATCACTTCAATACTAATTTTGTTTTTATGATTGTGAATTATTTTTCATATAAAATTCAATATTATATTAAAAATTTGAAACTTAATTCATCACAGGATTCACATGCCTTTACAAATGTAAGTAAAATTTTTTAAGTATTAATATGAGTAGTATTATAAGTAGTATTCAAATTTCTTATTTTATCAAAATGACTATTGTAATTTAAATTTTATGATGTAAAGAACAATTTTGATTCAGTGACTGATATGATTAATTTTTAGGATTTATTCTCTACAAAAATATGCCTTGTTTTAAAAATAATTTTCTTTACCAATTTTTGGAAGAAATTGAACAATAAATTTTAAAAATATATTATTAAAATAACATCAAATGTTAACAACAGATGCTTTTAGGAAAAATGCCATTTTATTGTTTTTATATCAAAACTGGTATTTATTGTTTATATTTGTAGATTCAATATATTTTATTCATATGCTTCATGAATAGTTACAGTTGTAAGATTAAACTTAAAAATATTATTAAGTCTTAATGAGCGATCAATAAGGAAGGAAATAGCCACAACAAAAGTTTTCAGATTGGGATTTGAATGAATAAATTTTTTTGGCCTTGTGAAACATTGTCCTGTACAAATCAATTATAAATTGTTACATTTAAAGATTTTAAATCAAATAAATTCATCAATTATTTTTGCAATGTTTCCACAAACAACAATTTATTAATCTAATTAGATTTAACTATCATTTTATATTCAGACCAAGAAGTCTTCCTTGGTAAGGATTCGCATGTATGTTAAAGTAACGCAGAAATTTATTAAATTTATTCATTACTAGATGAGTTATTGAAGCTTACGAACATTGCTAGTGCAGCTACTCAAATAAACGGCGTTATTTGCTTATTTCAACTGAATCTTTTGAGACTGAAATGAATGCATTTTGGACTTTTATTGACCTTCCTTAATAATAAATGTTTGGGTTTGGAAAAGAATTGCTGCAAAAATTTTTATAAATTGTTTGGTAAAAACCACATCAAACATGTTTTTATTATGTCGAATGAACCTATAAAAGTATATGCAAACAGTATTCTGAGGTTATAGCGACCTTCCCTTTATTTGTGGCTTAGGTAAATAGAAATAGAGGGGTGTTGAATCTAGATTTGCTATGGAAATATTCTGATTAAAATTTATTAGGAATAGAGGAGAAAATGTTGGTTGCTTTTCGGAGGGCTTTAATGAATATTTGCTCTGATTTAGAAAGTTTTAATTGACGTATTTGCTTATAGAGATGAAATGGAAACCAGAAAAGGGGTCAAAAATTAAATCTGGTCTAGGATAATATTTTCTGGTCGAATGAGAATAATTATCAACGTTTATGGAAATTCCATGTTTGACATTGGTGCATGCAAAATGTTGGTTGTTTTTTCATATCCTTTTGTACCTAGTTGTAGAAAAGTGGTAAATACTTGCTGTATTATAGAAAATAGGTATTTTAAAAAGACAGTTTATGAACAGTTAACAAGAGTTTTTTTTTTTTTACAATTATAATTGAAAAATAAAAGTGATTTGATCTGAATCTACACCAATTAAAGTTGACTAAATGAGAATAATTTTCCACAAAAAGAATAGATTTTACATTTTAGATATCAGGAGGATGTTTGAACCTTATTAAAGTTTAATGTATCAGCATCTTCTGTGTTAACATTTATTTAAATTTTGAAATATAAATATTTTGGGTTTTGAAATAAAACTTTAAAATTGAAAGTGTTTTGCATTCATGTATATACAAAATTAAATTAGCAATAAAATCTTAATTACATATTTGTAATTCAATTTAAAAAACTATAATGAATACAGTATTTAATAATTAATACGTTTAAAATGAAAACAGTTCCGTTGATGCCTTTTGGAAATAATTTCCAAACATGGATTTTATCTTTCGGTTTGAATAATAAATTTAATCAGCCTAAAAAAGATTTGTTAATATCTTAAAAATAATTTTAACCCGGCTATGGTATTTGAAAGCTGTCTTTACAGCTTATAAATATGCTATTGTGTAAAATAAAGAAAGGGAGAAAATTATAAACACTTTTATTTAGTTGTTAACTGGCTAAAATCTCTTAAGGAAAACTAAGTACATTTACGTTTAACTTATATTTTAAAAAATTTATTTAAACTGCAAAACTTAAAAATGTACTTTAAAGATAAGCAGATGCTACAGACGTTTATGCAAATAAATCTGGTTATGTTGCCCCAAAAGTAACCCTTGAATGCTTCATAGTTTGGACAAAGTTACAAAAGGACGAAAAAGAGCACTATATCAAAAGTTTCCCCGTTGAATATGGTTCAAAAAGATCGCAAAAACTCTTGAAAAAAAGTGGAATAGTCAACCGTGAGAAGCTGTTGTCAGTTGGGTCTCAATTTTTCAGTATGTATGACAAAGATATGCATTTCTTTTTAAGGCCGCCAGTTGACACATAGAAGCAGCCTGACTCTTTTTCTCGAGAACTGCATTCTTTATTTTGCAATGGACTAGTCGATTGTTGCACATGAAATATTACCAAAAATTGTCAGCGGGATAGCTTTTGACCATTCTTTTGCTGCAGAGAATAGACCAAAAATTATAACTAAAAAATGAATTTGGAAATGATGTAAAAATAATAAATTGTCTGTCATTGTTGTTTTTATTTCGGCACTAAATTTTTGAATTTAAAAACTTTTCTATTTATTAAACTCTCTATTTATTGCGAACAAAGTAATGTTTCATTAGTTAACTATTTGTATTATTTTAATTTTATAATTGTCATTATTTTGGTTTACTTATTTACAGCAAAATATAGATAAAATGAATTACTGTTAATCGTAAGAATATAATCGTTAAAAATTAAATACGTAAAAATTGCTCTTTATCGATATTTGATTACTATATTAGTAAAAAGTTCTTAAAAAGAAAATATATAAGTTGTTCTAAATCAAATTGATATTTAAATACTTTTGCAATTAATATTAATTTAGCTTTAAAACATTTTTTAGCGTTAAATAAAATATTAAGAGTGTTATTAATTTTCCCCAATTTTTTCCCGATCAGAACATCTACTGTGCTGTTTACTTTGGAAGAAGAGGTCACAGGTGTGATTCCCGTCCGCTTCCATAAGGTCACAAAAAGCTGTCAAAGCACAGGTTGACATGCTTTAATGCGCTGACAGCATGCTTCACTGTAATCGATTCTTTATGTGAGTGTTTTCCTGGTCAATCTCAATTCTAACATATTTTTTGAAAATAATACTAAGAAAGATGTACTGAAAGCCATTTATTCCCCTCTTCGATCTGAGAAGGAGGAGAAATGTGATAGAACTTTCAGGTTGTGTAATTGTTGTAATGTTAAATGTTATGCTTTGTAAATGTAAATATTGTACATAATGTGCAATAAAAGTGATGCAAAACTAACAGCTTTCTTCTTTTAAATTCCCCTAGACACCACAAAACTTACACCACCATACCTACAACCAGATTTACTTTCATAGTTTGTTTTAATACAGTTAGTTTGTGTTTTAATATGAAATTTTTTTTTATTGCAATAACGTACTTTAATCATTTGGTATTACGTTATTAATTTGTTCAGTAGATACAGTAAAAAAAACATGTTATAATTATCATTAGACCTTCCGATAAGTGATATAAGGGGAAATGACTCGA
Source organism: Caerostris extrusa (assembly GCA_021605095.1). Classification (NCBI taxonomy): domain Eukaryota; kingdom Metazoa; phylum Arthropoda; class Arachnida; order Araneae; family Araneidae; genus Caerostris; species Caerostris extrusa. Next base: position 51,153 of record BPLR01010031.1, read on the forward strand.
TTGGAGCTAATTTATGAGGCAACGCAGTTAATTAACATGGTTATTTAACTACTAAAACGAAATTTTTCCATTGCGGAACCTGCAATTTTTTGTGCAATCGATTCAGCCCGTGATAAATGATATATCCACTAATTTGTGTAGCAAAATTCCCATAACTTTTAAAGTTACAAAAAAAAAAAAAAAAAAAGGCCCGTATCCAAAATTACAATCGTTTCAGTCATTAACTAGGAAAAAGCAAGAAAAATATAATTCATTTCCTTCAAAAACTTTTGTAAACAATATAAATAATAATATTTAAGTATTTTTATTATTTTATTCACTTAGAATGAATAAAATCTTTAATGACAACCTCTTATCAGCAATGAATGGTTGGAATGCTTTTGAACCAGCCCAACAGATTAATACCATTTTTCGTATGCACCTTAAATTTTCTAAACCAATGCCATCAAATAGCTAATAATGAAGATCTATTTGGTTTGAACTCCACCAAATTAACTGAGCTTTGATTTAAGGCAGCTATATTAAGTATTGTTTATTTTTTAATCTATGTAGGAGTGTGTCCCGAACAATAAGTCAGGTTTTTTTTTTTTTTTTTTTTTTTTTGCACTGGTTATTTATTGCTAATTGATGAAATTGAAAGGATTTTTGCATGATTGCGATTTAATAAAAATCTATTTAAAAACTTACGAGAATTTAGGTCAAATGATTTTTTTTTAATTTTTTGGAAAAGAACTGAATAAGAGATTAACTATTTAGAATTTTTATTTTTTAATAAGAGAATTTTTAATTTTCAGTTAACAATAATTTAAATACATAAATTGTGTTACGTGTTAATTAATAAGAGTTTTTAAATCGAATAAAAATTAAAGAATTTGATACTTATGAAGTAATATTTGTAATTATGATATATAGTAATTATTAATTGGTAACATTCTTAAATGTTTAAAATTTGAAATTAATTCATAAGTAATTCCTTTTCTATAAATTCATTACTTTAATAATGAAGCAATATTTGTTAATTATTTTTTCCATAACAAATCCTGCAAATATTTTATTAGAATATTTTATAGACTCATCGTTTAGCTGTAACGATGTAGTTATTTTAATTTTAATTCCGTTCAAATATTCTGGCTAATGTTTATAGTTTACTTTTATGAAGTATATAGTTTGTTCAACATTCGCAGTTTCCATTTAATATTTTAATATATTCACTTTTTTTCTTTCTTATTTATTGATTTATTCAATTCCTTTTATTAGCTCCCACTCTATCTTGTTCAAATTTTCAATCGTTCATAAAATACTTTTTATTCATCCACTCAAGTTCAAATACATTTTTTTGAACTTGCAGTGGATGGACACTTGATGTTAATACAGTTTTTCTAATATAAATTCATTAATTAAATTTAATTAATTAATTATATATATTTTTAAATTTAAGTTGAATATATCTATCAATAGATAGCGCCAGATAAATTTAAAAAAATGAATGAAAATTATTTATAAAGGACTTTCTGCAATAGAGTGAAAAAAAAAGTAGGAATTGACTTAAATTTTTTTTTTTTTTTAAATTACTTGTTTTTGATAATTTAGTTTCAATTGACGTATTTATTTGTTCAATTCATATTCGCTTCAAATGGCCTTTTGTTACTTCTGATTTAAGGATTTTACTTAAATAATTGGAATAATTGAAAATGATTATTGAAAAATTTTTCAAATTTTTTTTTTCTCAAATTTTTAGATTGTGTGGTGGTATATGAAAAAAAAAATCCAGTTAAAATTGATATTATAAGTTTTCTCAATCTGTTTGAAAATTTATTTCTATTATTATTTTGATATAAAACTGATATTATAAGTTTTTTTATTGAAACCTTGCTAATAAGCAATATAATATAATATATTTTAAATTTATTAAAAAGCACATAGCACTAGTGGACTGTAAAAAACATGTATCATTTATTCCAAAACCAAACACACACGAATTTTGTGAGGCAACAGAAAAAAAAATTCGAATTTTTAAAAAACCATAAAATATACATTATAAAAGTAAAATTTTATTATATTTTAGAACAGGATAAAAACTTTTTCTTTTTTTTTTTTTTTTTTTTTTTTTTTTTCTGTCAAACACCGAATATTTTTGCTTTCCTGCTGGAGATAAACACGATAAATCCGTAAAAAACGAAAATATTTTGAGTTAGATTTTAGAAAAAGGTATTTGTTTTAAATTGAGAGGGCATCAGAGACCAAAATTAGTTCACTAAATTGATATTTTAATTTTAAAGTGATCAATAAGCTTCATAGGCAATTAGCAACACTAAAATTTCTTATGGATATTCCGGCATTTATGGATATTTCGACATTTACTGGCCGGTGTTTCAGTAAAAAGTCCTTAAGTTAAGTTATAAAATATTCCATCATAGAACGAAGATTTTACTTTTCTTCCGAAAATTGTTTATTTTCTCGCAAACTTATACAAATTGAATTCATTAAGGTGCTCTTTTTGGAGGATATTAATTCTAAATCTTAATAAAATAGAAATTTTTTTATGGAATGGCAAATGATATTTTCATTCTATGAACTGCAATAAGATAAGAAAACTAGGGATCCTATTTAAAGCTAAAAACTTTCAGCTAAAACCTTTTAAAAATAAAAATAATTTTATTAGAACATTTTATCGAAATGTTTTCATTAGTTTGGAATGAAATCAATTGTATCCATTTTAGATATTTAAAATAACTGCAGGCAGTAAGTTCGATAATGTATATATAATTTAATAATAATGGAATTATACAAGAAAAAAAGAGGGATTTATTATTAGCTATTCAGTAAACAAATAATTGTTTTAATGATTTATAAATGGTTTTAAAAATTGAATTTTAAAATTTTATTCTTAGAACTTTGATGAACTTAATAAAGTTCATCAAAGTTCTAAGATAACGTTTTGATTAATAAATTACGTTATATTATGATTAATAAATATTTTAGTTAGAACTTCTGCATATGTTATGCTACATTATTTAATAAAAATACCCTTCATTTTTAAATACTAACTATTACATTTCACAGTTTATAAATATATCATATTATTTTTGTTCATTTATTTTACTTTTTAATGTTTCAATTATTATTTTATTGCAAAAATCTTAAACTGAGTTTTTATATAATTTCCGAAATGAAAGCAAGTCTTTGGTTAAAAAGAAAGATAATTTATAGTATTAACGCAATATTTATTTGAAGCATTCAATTCTAGTGACGGATTTCTCTTGAATTAGTAATAAAAAGAATTTTTATCCATTAAAATGCAGATTATATTTTGAAGATGCGTATTATAAGTTTTATAACTTCAATAAAAATGTAAATCTAAATCCAAATTATATTACATTAAAAACGGTTTAATTGGAAATTTTTTTATAAAAATTTTCTCATTCAATTGTAATCAAATACATATAAATAATGATACATATAAAATAATAATAAAAAATTAAATATCTATTGGTATTTCATATACAAACTTAAAATCTAAGAAAGTCTTTTTTTTACCTTTCCTGTACTAAAATCCCGTTTAATCAAAACTCACGCCAAAATTCTAAAAACAGTTCTTTTTTATTTATCACTTATTGCATTCTTATGGCCATAACTGAATGTTAATGCGTCGTTTATAAGTTATGTTATTGGAATCTTCCTGCCCCTGACATCTATGATTGCAAAGCACGCCATAAATAGATCAATAGATTCATAGGTAAATAGATCATTAAATTCCTTCTGGTCATATAGTCAAATAATTTATAAATTTAGATACACGTTTTAAACATATGATTACATATAAGCACATACAAATATGTAGGATTTGATATTGCCCCAAAAGAAAAAAAAAGAAAAATCCCTTTTCATCCCTTTTAATCCACAAGCCCGGAAATTTCTCATTAGGGAATTCAAGAACTAAGGAACCCCAGTGAAGTTATTTTATAATAAATTTTTTATAATTAGGGCAAGACTTTGTGCTCCCTCTGTATATAAAAAAAAATTAATTCTATGTGTATTATATAGTAAAAACAAAATTATACTAATTATAGCTGTATAAAATAGCTGAACTGTTTTGAAGATCCTTTTAATATTTTTAAATATAATATTAAAACAAGAATTATTTTCTAAAAATAAATGTAATTCATTTTATATTAAATCAAAAACCGACACAATTCGGATTTAAAAGGAAACACTTTATTAAAGCAAAGGAGTAGGTAATTATTTTATTTAGAAATTTATTTAAAACATAAAATATGCCCGTTAAAATTTATTTATGTTTTTTTTTTAGTTTTATTTACTAATATTTTATGAAGTTAAATTACGATAATTTTCGTTTCAGAATAATATAGAATTCAATTATTTTCAAAAAATGTAAGAAATATTTTTAAAATAAGAAAATCAAGTTAAATGCATAAATAAAATTAAAAAACTTAAAGCAAAATGAATTAAATGATTTCCTTGTAAACTTTCTGCTTTCCGAATACGCGCAAGCTACATCAGCATAATCACATTTGCGCAATGACAGATTTATAATAATTATTTTTTTAAATTTGGAAAATAATCCCTCCCAGACATTTTCTTGAATATGTCGTTAATTTTTTAATTGATTTCAAAAATTTCATACCTTAAAAGGTTGACGACACGAGAAATCCAACCGCATGAATATTTTAATGAACTATAATTCATTTCTTTCATAACAGTATTTAATTTTAAATGCTTTAAATTTTTTTCCAAAATTTGACTAAAATGATGTTTTTAATTTTGAAATTTTTTTCTTTCTACTGAGCAAAATTATCAATTAGAGTACCATATATCGTTCATTAAGCGAAAGTTTCATTTAACATTGGGAAAGTCAATTTTTGAACTCTTACTCTTATCTCCAAAACTTTTAATAAGATATCGACAAAAAATTATCTTATACTAATTTTATCATGCAGAATCGATTGCTTTAAAAATTCTTGAATTATTTAATGTAAAAATTTCGAGTTAGTAGTTAGTTAACCATGCTAAATAATTTTGTTAATCAACTTCATTACACCAGAAGTTAGTTTCCTACGAGCCTTTTTCAATGATACCACTTATGTGAAGATCTAATCATAATTTCGAAAGTTATTAAGGGTGTCTCATTTTTTTTTTGGCTGACTTCATTAATATTTAATCTCATTTTTGCGCCTAAATTTTTAAAATGGAACGTTACTAAAGCGAATAATACTGATTGTGACTTTACAAAAATTAATTAAAGATAATTGTTGATAATTGACAACTGAAGATGATTGACATGATGTATTTCAATTTTTATCTAACAACCTTTTAAAACTATGAAAATAAAAGGAAAACAAATTATTTTTCAGTGAGGTCGTATTTCAATTCAAAAACACTTCACAAGAAGTAAAATATATCTTCATTCACACAAACGACTAGTTCATCTAAGTAAAATATATCTTCATCCACACAAACGACTAGTTCATCTAAGTAAAATAATAACAAAGAACTTTAGATAATAACGAATTAAGTGAATTATTAATGAATTATAAAATTGGATCAATTGATTACTTTTTTTGAAACCATTTCAACAAAAAAGTATGAAAAAAGAAAATTGACCAGTAATTTATTACATTTTTTATTACTAACATTAATTTACATTTTTACATTATATTAATTTACATTTTTATTTTATTCTTATCTCCAAAAACGTTTGATAAAAATACTAATTTAAGGTTTAAATTGAGTTTTACACACTTTTAAGGCAGGGGAAAACAATGCATAAGTCAGAATTATCCAAATTGGATAAAAATCAGTAGATGGAATCTTTGTGTCTTATAGAAAAAGCAATGATTAAAATTGTAGAAAAATTCAATGTAACGAACCAATCAATAAGACGTTGGACCATCTCTGGCCCTTACGAAAGCTATCATGCGGCTTGGCATTGATTTGCAGAGATTTTCTCGCAGGATTTATTTTCAAACTTTGTCCAGTTAGATCTGGGATGGCGTCTACAAACGTTTTCTGTGGGTGAGATTTGAGGATTTAGCTTTACAGGGAAGTGTTTGATAAGCAAGAAGATAATCAGCAGACATTTGCGTCAGGGGCATTATCCGTTGAAATGCAATCGGAGTGATGCGAAAGAAATGGTAATACAATGAGGCGTAGAAGTTCATCGACGGACTGCAACTGTGCCATGGATGACAATAAAGACCAGCAGATGAAATGGTATCCCAGGCGACGACGCCCGTAACGTGGGTTATAGACGTCTGCAAATGCGTCTACGATGGTCATTGGCACTGAAAACAATTCTCTAGTCTGCCATATGCCATGCAGAATGAGCCCGGTATAAATGCAAACGTTGTTATCGGTGCGCACAGGTAGTAACCCCTTTTAAATGTAGGTAATAGAACCCATTTTAAATATTTAGGATCTTATGTTATTCATATAATACTTCTAAAAAGGTTTTTCAGAGTGGCAAAAATTTAATTCCTTTAATAAAATTATTTATTCATAAAATTTTAAGTGCAATCTCCTGATAGGCTGTATATTGATTCCAAGAGATATTTTTCAAATTTTTATTTATTTGTAGTTTTAACATCTTAAATTGAATTCCATAAAATAAACTAAATAAAATTTAATTGAAGGGCGGAAAAAGTTATTTTAATCCTAAAGATTTTTATTTGAATGTCATTAAATTATTTAATGTAACATAAATTATCAATAAATAAAAATAAACATAAATAATTAATAATTATTATAAAACATTTCAACATAATTAGAAAAATATTCATGTTACAAAAATGATTTTCAGTATTTGTATTTATGACTTGACAAATTAATTTTATTAAAAAGGGGTAAAAAAATTTTTTGGTTTTCCAAAAAATATTAGATAATAAATGCCAGATAATTTCTAGCCAATTACTAAACTAAGTCATTTAGGATTGTTATCCCTTTTTATTAACCTTTACATAATCAGGATATATACACGAATTAAAGCTTCTAAATTCTAAATAGACTATTAATATTCCAATTCTAAAATAAAATATATTCAATTGTATAGTACATAATGAATCAAAAAAGCATATTAACAAATTTTCAGATTATCAACTATTCTTATTCTGTAGTAAATACACAAAATATATATACAATTATAAAGAAAATGAATACAAATAGGCTTATATTAATAAATTTTTAAACTGGCCAACAAAATTATTTAAACAGATACATTGGGTTTCTGAATGAATTATGAAATCTAACGAAATATAAAAATCAAAATCTAATTGTTTTAAAAAAGATTTTTGATTTTTGTGCTCTAAAAATATACTTTCATATTTATGGCTAATAAAGTTTTTAAAGTATTATATAAGTTTGTACAATAATGTTAGTAATAAATTATGTGGGCTATTTTAAATTACCTCTGTCAATAATAATTAAATATTTTTTTAATTTCACGTGTATTTATTTCATATTCAAGATTCTTATTTGAAACTGTTAACTCGCAACATAATTTGCAATTAAAAACAAATTGCAACAAAATTACAACTTTTTATCACTAATATTTTCTATCAATTTGCAAATTTTTCTACCATTTTAGAACAAAATCAATAAATATTGCAATACTCTTTACATTTAATTTACTCTTTAAAAGACTTCATCAAAAAGCCATTAAAAAAAAAAAAAACCTCCATCTGATAATTTAGGTGCAATTTATATATCTAATGCTTACTTAAATTCAAAAATATTATTTCAAGATTGAGTACTTACCAAACAAACTCTTGAATAATAAATTGGATTGAGGAAATACAGAGTTTGATCTTCTGTTGTTTGTTCCATCCAATAATTTCTAATTTTATTAAATACACAGTATCAAATAAAAAAGAATTTTTTATGGCTGAACTGGATTTTGAATACAGCATTTTAAGTTTCCATTACACATTTTCGTTACCCTATTTCTATTTATTCTAGTGCTATCTAAAATGAATCACCAAACAGTAACTGAGTTCTTTGAAAAGATTTTAAATTCTCAATATATTTGAATGCAAGTAGTTTTTGAATAAAGTTTGAAGTCGTCGATATTTTGGTTTTTCGCTGGCAATTCTAATTCTATCCTTATGTTTAGAAAACATTGATGTTGTTATAAAAGCTTGAATATTGATTGATTCACAAACAGATTTATCAGCCATATTAGTATTCATTTGTATGAAATATTAGGATTTATGAATATTTTACTAAGTAAATAGCAAACAAAATTTTCATTTCGTTTAATTAAACTTTTTTTCTTTTTAAATCATGAAATGTGTCAATTTTTGTCTAGATGACTTTTAATATTAAAAGAATTAAATAATTTTTTAAAGCTAAACGAGATGTGGCAAAATAGAAATGCTTGAGTTATGGATAAAATTATAGCTTGAAAGATAACTGGAAAAATATTTTCTTGCAAACATAAGAAAATTTGTTGAATACACAGTCTTAGTTAAAATTGAATTGGTTATTTATTCAATTATAACATCAAAAATAGAATATTTCTCATCTTCCTGATTTTCACTTTGTTTTATAAGATTCCCAAGAAGTTTTTGTCATGCTATTTAACTTGTCTTCCATAAATATTCATTTCATCATAGTTTCCAAGTTTTTCAGTAAACAGTCTTCGTCCCATTTTATTCATCTTTCCCATTTTATTTTCGTAAAATATAATCCAGATATTTATTATCCAATGTTATTTTTCCATGGCAAGCAGTCACGGTTGAATTTCTATGTATTTGAAAAGAAAGCGGAATCCGTAGAATTTGACCACTGCAATGATTTACTTTGAAGCAAATTCTTTCCGAAAATAATCGAAAGTGTTAATGAAATCTTTTAAACATCAGTATGTAACGCTTTCTTTGTCCTTTTTAAAATTTCATTTATAATACATATGTAAACAATATAATCAGGCTACTTTAAGTCTTAACTTGTACACTAAGAAATCATTTTATAACACTACGCTAACAAACTATAACACTGAAATAATATTAAAACTATATTAGTTATTAACTAAAAATAAAAACAACACAAAATACTTCGAATAATATTTAAATAACATGATTTAATGTGGGTAATTAAGACACAGCAAAGATGCCATCGATATGAGGAAGATAAAAGAGTGGTTTTTGGTATGGGGACCAGAATCATCAAACTGACGCCACGACCTTAGTTTTATGGTAAGGGATAAGGCCCGATAGAAAATTATTTCAACTCGCTGGCCCCTCTAAAATCTCATTGTCTAAATAGTCTGTGCTGTTCTGTTTTTCTCGTTCTCTCGTCTGACTTTACAAGTCAAATCATTGATAATCGTCGATCAGGTGACATGAGAGCCATTCTGACGATCCCTCAGTCTTCACGTTCTGCCATCCCTTTAGATTGAGCACTGTCTTTTTGACACCATGTTTGAACATTGTTCAAATATTACTAGCAATATGATAGAATCGGGGTAACATATTTCTGTAACAAATGTTCAACTACTCTTCGTTTCATTAGGCTTCATTGCACGACACAGAGGAAGTGAGTAGACGTAATCAAATTCGAATGGAAGTGATGAAGTACGCTCATGTCCAAATTTATCTTTACATACTCAAAAATTACGATATTCAATGAAATATTCAATCGATGTGATTCATGTTTGCAGAGAAAGTGTGTAAGGCACGCCTAATTGGCATTATTCAATCAAAATTAATCAAACGATTTCTGATATGCAAATCTAGGCTTACTTCATTCGAAGTTGAATCAAGCGTTTTGTGCAAAGTGAATATTTGAATGAATTTATGCAACACAGCATTTGATTTCATACTGTAAGGACTCGCATTAGTTTGTTATGGCCTCGAAGCATTATATGGAAGACTCTGTGAAGAGGCGACTCATGTGCCGTTTAGAAGCAAGTCAGCCAATCACGGAAGCAGGTAGATAACTGAATATTTCAAGACAGACAGTCTCTACGCTAGGGAAACAATTTTAAATCGATGCAAGATGCAACTGTTGTAAAAAGGCCTACTACTACTACTACTACACCACATCACTGTGCCTAGAGCTGAGGCCCCTTTATAGTTTGGGAATGATGTGAGTGGGAAGTCTGATTGGGCTGTGTGACGCTCTACAGTCATATGTAACCAGAACCAATGGCTTAAAATGGATTCCGAACCCCTACAAACATCCATAGCACCGCCGGGACTCGAACCCGAAACCTGTGGCACCGAGCGCCAGAAGGCTAGACACTCGGCCATTCTCGAACCCTGTAAAAAGGTATGGACAAGGTCGTAAACGAATGACAACTGCTTCTGAAAATTGGTATCTGGTAATAATTGCCCGTCGTAACATGAAGTCCACTGCTTGCCAGTTAAGTTTAGAGTTGTTCAGAGCTTGATCCGCCACTGGAAGTGCTACATCACAGCAAATGATATACAGAAGGATTAATTAAGAAACACTTTATGCCAGAATGCCAAGGGTATGTGCTACACTGTCTTCACAACAAAAAGAGGGATTCTTTAATTGATGCAAAAGACATTAGAACTGGAGTGAACGCCATTGGTTCCATGTTTTCTTTATTGATATGTCGAGATTTAGTTTTACAGGTGATTCTAAACGTGTTTACATCAGAAACACGAAATTATCCCTCGAGCATTATGGAACGGGATCGTTTCGGTAGTGGAGGTGTGATGGTATGGGGAGGAACAAGAATCGATTTATGTTCTACAGCGAATCTTTGACAGCCCAGAGATACCGGGAGGAGGCCTTAGAGCCTAATGCAAGACTTTTCAGAAGTATATATAAATCTAACTTTTTATTTATGGACAATAATGCTCGTTCTCATCAAGCAAACCTCGTTCACGAATTCTTTGAAAGTGAAGACCTTCAGCGAATACCTAGCCAGCAAACTTTTCTGATCACAACCCAATAGAGAAGTTATGGGACTACCTTCGAAGAGAAATTGCACGTACTAGTAGACATCCTCCTCCTAGAGATATAAATGCTCTAAAGACAGCATTACTGGAAGAGTGGAGCTTAATTCCCCAAATAATGGTTTACGACGTTATTGCTATCATGAAAACACTTCGTGATATGTATGTACAAGTCAGAGGAAATCACGTTATATTAAATTCATAGGGTTTCATTTTTTTCTGAGTTATTCCCCTTTTGCTGAACTCTCTTTGTCATATTTTAATACCATTTTTACAATTATACAATTCTAATTTCTACAATTATATATCATATGCAGTGTTCTTAATTTTTTTTTCTTTATATTTATGTGTCATAACATTATGTATTATTCCAGACAAATTCATAAAGTTATAGTCCACAGTTTCTGAGAAATCTGTGAATTTAATCAAGTAAAGATAATTTTGGACATGAGTGTAGAATAAGAATTTTTCCTTTTTTTACGCGTTATTCAGATTTTCAGTTACGATGATATAGAGCCTTGGTTATTCATTCATTGGCTGGCAAAGCTATATAATTTTCGTGCTCGATCGAAAAGGATTTGCTAACAAAATTTTTGTCTTAGAGTGCATTATTCTTGCGAGTAAGTTTCTGTGTAGTAGTATTTTGCTCCATTAAATTATCTTTAAATTTAATTAACTATAAAGATTATGAAAACATGTTTTATAGAGGCTGTAATTAATTTTAAATATAAAAATAATAAATTATGTCAAAATAAAAGTACTTCAAAAGTTCATTCATTGTTTCATCCTTAAAATTTTATAATAAATGAAGTGTTATTTATTTAATTTTTAAAGTAGAACTTGTTTTATTGTAGATAATTACATATAAATTGTATTTTAATATGCGTTCAAATATTTTTATTAGATAAAGTAAAGCTACATGATCAGTTACTAAGAGGATTTGACTTTACTTTGTTATAGCTTTACTTTATCAAAAAGTATTATATGCATGTATATATATATAGAAGAATGCTCTGTTAATGCCAGGAAACGTATTATTTCTTCTTATTTTGATTCCTTTAAGCTTCGTTAGCGCTTTCGTATTTACTGGAAAATAAGACATACTGAGTTTCTCTGGAAATAGAGTTGGCAAACAATCTACTTTTTGTATACAGACATTCATTTTTGTTAATATTTTAATTTCCGGAAACTTTATTTACTCCGAATTAATTATTTTTCTTGTTTCTTTGCTGTGAAAACTTAATTTAAAAAGTCATTAAAGTCATTAAGCCATCTTTTTGTCATTAAATTTATTAATTTTAAAGTCATTTAAAATGTGTGCGCTTAGTAATTCACAAAAGACAGTTTGTTGTAAAGGATTCAAGTTCTGATTAAGAATAATTTCAATTGTCTATTTATTTATCCCCGGAGATGAATTTCTAAGTTTTGACGAAGAAGATTAAAAAGTGAGAACACTTTCCTAATTAAATTTGGTATTTCTTGAAGATAAATCTACTTATTATCTTTTATTTAAAATACATAATTAAATACAATATTCTTAGATAAATATTTATCCGCTAAAAATATATAAATAAAAAACTTATTGATAAAAGATGCTATTTAAGGTATTTTTATTTATCCTTTTCTTCTTGAAACATTTTGCAACATAGGCGCTATTTAAAATAACATTTCATACAAAATTTTTAAAAATATTAAATAAATTTAAAATAGCATATATAAATTTGTGGGCTGAATCTGATAACCAGAGCATTAGCAATGACGGTAGATAGATATTTAAAAAAAAAAAAAAAAAAAAAAAGGCAATAATAATTTTGGATTGAAAGTACGAGGGAATTACAGAAATCAAAATCACTGCATTTCTTCCTAAAAATACGTAAAAATAAAATAGTACTGAGTCATTTGCCACTGTCTCCTGTCTTACATGCTAATTTATTGGCATTGGTTGCTCCAGATCTCGCCGTAGGTTGAGAATCAAGTGCAGGAACTTTATTCATCGTTAGCCCTTTCTTTTGTGGTATTCATCGTTAGCTCTTTCTTTTGTGGGACCGCCTCATGTAAAATACCACTTCTTTAACTCTATAAAAACGATGCAGATTGTATTTACCCACACTTAAGATTTATTTCCCCAGGAAAGGCAATTTCTACTTTTTGCATTTGCCTCTTCGATCCTACTTTTGTAGAAAAATCGTCCTGGAATACATTAAGTTGAGCAGTCATTTCTTGCTATCTCTCCACCTGCGGCGAATCTAGATAGAATAAGGAATAGCACAGTTAATGGAACAGTATCGAATGTTGAGCGTCAAGATCACTCATTTATTGTTACTTGTGAAAAATGTCTCTTGTGATATTCTTCCGTGTCTCGTTCGTGACCGGGGGCTTTTTCTTTTGTGATATAGCTTTTCGAACTGTCAGGTTTAATCGGTGTTTCATCTTGCATACATTCGAGGCTAGTTAGGAAGGCTTGAGAAAGGAGATGTTTCCTCCTTTTGGACATATGGCGTTGAATGATGGGTTGAGGGGCCCGATTTCAGTTCGCATCGACTTTTGTGGAATGTTATTATTGTCTTCTTAGAAAAGGTTTTCTAATTTTTCTTCTGGAGAAGTGCCAAATTTTAAACATTCCTTGTTTTGCAGAATATGTAAATGTAACAAGTAAATAAAGTAAAGGAGTAAGTCTAACAATTTTGGAGAAATAATTTATCCTCAAACTAGCCATTTTAAAGCAAAGTCTATAACGATAGTAAAATAAAATAGACTGCTCATATGTAGAGATATTGTAAAAGTCCTTTCGGTATTTTGGTGTCTTTAAATTACAAATCTTTTGACCACAAGCATAATATTGAAAGTTGAAATTCATTATTATTTAATAATTCAGAAAAATGTAAATAAAATAAAATAAGATTATAGGGATATTCTATAATTGACCCAAGAAACATTTATACTCTATGCAAATTACAATTTTTCAATGTAAATAAAGTTACATATTTAAATTTCGTTTTTCATTTTTACTCTATTTATTTACGTTCCAGAAATGTAATAAATATGTTTAAAATATTATATTTCATTATATATTTATATACTAGTATTTTAAGTAAAGATATATGATCAAAGTAGAATTTCCTAACCTTAGAAAAATTTTCCTGAATTGTTCAAATTATTTCTCGAAAGCTTACAATTCTAGAATCCTACAATTTCGATGCTGAGTTTGATTTTATATGAATAATGAAAATTAATATTCTTATAAATGGGATAATGAAGTAATTTTAAATTGCACAACCGGACCAACGTAAAGTGCACAAATACCAAAAGAAGATACTTTTAGAATTAATTTTCATTAGTAATATTTTTAATGGAATACTTAATAAGAGTATGAGAAATTCAGGTAATAAGCCTTCAAGGCATTTTTATAACGGCTGAAGAGTTTTAAAAAATTGAAAAATGATTTCTGCAAAATTTTATATTAAAAAAATTGAACTGCAATTAATGATCCATATTAATTGTTAAAATGCTTTAAGATATTTATAAAAAGCTGAAGGTATGACACACTTAAAACAATCTATGGATATAAATTTAATTATAATTGCTGATTTCAATTTATTTCCTAACAAAACTGAAAAAAAAAAATAAATAACGGAAAATGTCTAACGTATACTATTAAGGTAGTAAAATGCAAACTATAGGCATATCTTTTAGTTAAATTCAAGTCATTAAGCCTTTTATCATATTTCACGAATGTGTGACTTGTTCCAGAGACTATAGTTTCCATAAAACGACATTTCTGTAAATGTTTTCTCTGTCGTCGTCTAGACGACCAATTTTTCTCTAACGAAGTTTACCATGTTTGAACTGTCTGTTCAATTTCTATTTTCCACTCCATCGAAAACAAACTTGGAAATCAAATCAAAATAGAATGAAATGATGAGAATTTTTCTTTCTTTGTTTTTAATAATAACAATTGTTCGAAAATCTTATAAGTGAGGATGTAGAAAAACACACAATAGTTCTTTTGAAAATCTGAAGATTTGTTAAAAAATAAAGACGAGAAAATTACATTAAATACAACAAAACGGCTTCTGGTAATCAAAATTTGAGTTTCCTTTTTTAATAATTTTCTGCATCCTTTCAACAGTTCAATCAATTGCTAATTTAACTATATGAATAGAAAATAAGAATTATTTCAGAGGATTTTCTTAAAAAATTTCACTATTGTTTGATTTAAAATTTTATTTGCTATATTTGAGAGCTATTTATTAATTTATATTATAAATTAATAGTTATTTTTTTTTTCATAATACTGTGCAAATGTTATCAGTTACCCGTAAATTACCAATGTTTTTGCATATTTAACGAAATGTGTTGTAATTAAAATTTAATGTTGTACTTAAATAAAAGTTCATGAGAAGTAGAAGTCACCAATTTCAAATATTTCATAAAATTTTATTTATATTTTTCTTTCATCGTCAACTTTATTTTTCGAAAGCAATATCATATTAAGTCAGGCTGTTCAGTGGGAGTTTTCCAAATTTTCTCCCACACGAAAAAGTAAATGCGAGGGTAGGTTACCTTTAATAGTGCACCCAGAAGGCCATGACCTCCTCCCATATCTCATCAGTAAACTGATTGTTCATGACATGCATCTATAGCATATCGATGTTTATCAAAAACAAATATGTATCTTATTACTGTTATTCATTTCTTTGGAATGAAAATTTTAGTTACATTTTTTTAATATTCTCGGATTAGTTGGATTTCGACAACTAGATCTTTCAAAAGGTTCAATCTGAAAGCACATGACGTTTTTAAAATATCTAGAATTGTATATTAGTTTCATAATAGTTATACTTTATACAAACTTAACTATTAAAATTTAATTATAAATTGTTGACCCTATTTTATAAAAATAAAACTAAAATTCGTTAAATTGAGGTTAATGATCGTCAAAAAAACGAAAGCATGTTCATTCTGTGAAGTGATAGAATTTGTACAAACATTGTATAGTGAACATAATCTAAGCAAATATTTGTTCCAGCACTTGAACATGAGCTTTTAAACATTTCCTTTACCCAAAATTAGGGTTTTAGGATTGATAAGAACAGCAAATTAATTTATTAATTTACTTAATAATGAATAAAAATAAATAAATAAATTTGCCTATAATTAAATTAGCTTCATCTACTTTTAGTAATCAGTTTTATTTGGTTAATTTTTGAATCGCTTGTAAATGAAAATGATTATACCAATTACACCAATGTATATATTTTCATATTTATCTTTATTCATTATTTAATTAATTAATTAATTTTATTTTATTATTACATTATTTAATAAATTAATTTTCATATTTATTTTAATTTTATTATTTAAATTTCTTATTACATTTCGTAAATACATTTTATTTTATCTAATAAAACATTTAATATTTTAAATCGTTTTTTGAAAATTTCTATTTCTGAAAATTTTTTTTTTTTGTAAAAAATTTTAAACCTCGGTTTGAAAATTTTGTCCATCTAAATTTAATCGAAAATGTTTCATAGCGTTACACGAGAATCGTTATATCAGTTCTTCTCCAGAAAAAAAGTTTTTGCTTCACATATTTTAGAAAAGACACCTTTAAGGCAAAGCATTTTGAAAATTCTCTCTAGTCTCTTATTTTGATGAAGAAAAATGCGTTTTCCTTCATTCTAATAATGAAAAAAGATACTTAAGGTATAACGCATAGGCTGAAAGAAAAGTCCCCAAAAAAGAAAAGCAAAGGTACAACGCATAGGCAGAAAGAAAAGTCGGTTCTCTCAATTATCTATGGCCAGCATCAGTCCACTCAGTCACAGCGAATATCTCTCTTGGGATGGCCCATAACAAATGAAGAAATACAATGCGCCAAAGTTGTTCCAGTCTGTTAAAGATATTTTAAAACAGAACCTTCGCAAAATGAAGTGACAGAAGCAAAAAAGAGGGCATTCAATTAAATACAGCCCTTTTATTGAAAGCCAAGAAAATGTTTTATGGCTTTTCTTGAATAAAATAGTTAATTTGAAACTTTATGTCTTTAAATTTCCGCCTGGGGATTTAGAAGGGTCACTCACTATGTGTGGTTAATAAATGCAAGGTTTTTGTTTGAGTTTTTTTTTTTTTTTTTTTTTCGTGTTTTCTTTTTAATAAATTCCAGCAACATGTAATTTTCTTTAAAAAGGGAGAAAAATTTTTTGTTGTGCTTTTTAAATTTATTTCCTTTTTTTGTTTTCATAAATGAGAACAAAGTTAACTTGAATAAATACAAAATAGCAATTTTTTATTCCCTTGTTTTTAAATTGAACTTTCTGGCTTATTTAATCTTTCAATTGTTTCATTTTTAAAAACAAATGCCTGTAATGCATATTCTGACAACATGTGGAGCAGCTTATCTTTATGCTAGTAAAAATTAGACTGATAACAATAGCATAAAAAGCCTTCATAGTTATTCATTTTTATAAAAAGTTATGCTAATTTGTTTTTTTTTTCAATAAAGTGTGCTTACAGTACTCGAATGAACTGGCTTTTATAAAAGCAGCACTATTTGAGTATGGAGAGGGAACTGCTTTCTTCAAGATCTTTCTAAGGAGAAGTGTTCCATATTTATGTAATACGAAAAACTCAAAAACACGTAATGAACCCCGATGACAGCTGTAGTGCCATTTCCAAATAACTAATAGAGACGACATTGTAAGAACTTTTCCTCTGTAAAGGCTCGTGCTCACCAAGGCGAGAAGATGCAAGCAAAAAAAAAATTTGACCAATCACTAGCCTCACCGCGGTCGCCTGAAACCGGTTTGCAGTCCGCCGCTTGGAGTTGCCCAACTTTCAACTCGAAGCGGTTTTTCACTAGGCGTAATGCTATTTCTAACGTTTCGCTGTGAAGGGGGTCGAAAAATTTTGTCGCTTGCCACTTGAATCTTCACGTCTCTCGCCTCGGTGGGAACGAGCCTTAAGAGCTCTTATTGCAGCTTTCTACTACGTTTCAGAATAGAATCAGTTCTAAAAGTGAAGGTAGAATTAGTTCATTAACGTGGAGATTTAGAGTTGTGATAGATCATATGTATGAATAATAAAATTTAAAGGTTGTCTATCAATACGCCAAGTTCTTAATATCCTCACTATCACTATTCTTAATATCATCACTATAACATTCTGTCATCACTACTCACATTACATTGGTACAGAAATGTTTGAATGAAACTGTATCATGAGATATGACTTCTGCAAACCTAGTGCAAATATTCTTGCTTTAGTCCTCATTCATCGAGGACGATCATTTCCATATGTCCTATGTTTCTATAAATCAGCTTTGGGATAGTAAAAACTAATTACAATAGGAATGTTAATTATAATTAATTCATACTGTATTCATAATTTCATACTACTAAGTCCATATAATCATATATGAATAACACAAATGATTATATTATATTAGTTTTTATTTTTGGAAATACCTGAATTATTTTTACAAGAGCAAATGACGTTTAAAACTTGACCATTCGGCTATGAAATGTGTTAGCACCTTCTATTTCTACCATTTCTTTATTAGTTACTGTCATCAATTCATTATTTTTTTTTTTGTTTCTAAATACATGGAGATTAAAATCTTTTCGTATTTATGAAGAAATATTGTCATTGTGTTTTCTACGCTGGCTGGAAATCAACTTGATGTATTTCAGAGATTTAGAAAATGTAATCGCCATGCAGAGCATAATATTGATAATTAAAAAAACGTATAAGATTTTCTAATGTGAGTGAAAATGGAATGAGTATTATTTAAAACATAATATTATATCTCGATACAAACTAACCCCTATATTTTTTAGAGGAAAAAGTGTTATTCTTAAAAACATTGAAACCATTGTGTAATTATTTTAATGTCTTTATATGTCTGAAGTTTTTGATAAATGACATATCATACATTCGAATTAGAATCCTTTTCAGTTAAAATCCTTTCTTTCGAATGCATCTGACGTACCATTGGTAAAAAGAAAAAAAAATCACACGTCAATATGGATACCCACACTTTTGAAATTATATAAAGTATTCTTTCTGTTAGTTATTTCTTAAAAGTGTTATTAAAACATATGTTTCAAGTTCTATGCTTTAAATTCTTTCCCTTTGTCGAGGAAAACGTATTCTATCAAGCCCTACTAAAATTTCGAAAATAATTACAATTGAAAAATCTTAAAATCATACTTGGCATTCCTTTACGTATAATTTTTTTGAATGCAAATCAGACTATTTAACTTCTATTCTCAAAACAGCTACTGTAAAGCACACACATAAAGTAACAAGTATTAGTTGCCTTATTTTTCTCCAATGTTTGATTCAAATAAAAATAATACAGTTTTACCACTATGGTATTAAATGTTTTCCTTAAAACAGATACAAATGTGCATTTAGGGGAATAAACTTCGCCTTTTATTCCCATTTAATAGCCATTGTCCCAGAAGTGCAAAATTACCTTTTTGCGGGACAGGGAGTATATTCATGACGTACACCAACAGCTTCTCTTCTGTTTCAGTATCCATTCAGTGGTATGCGATATTGAGTGCATTTTGGTCTGGAATCGCCTCTATACGCCTCATCTTACAAAGCCCCCCGAAGCAATTGTTATATAACAATCGGAGAGGAGATCTCGAAAAACGTATACAATCCTCTCCATGAAAGAATGCTATTCCGGCAGATGAAACAGAATGCGAAGAAAAAAATAGCGGGAGAAAATAGCAGAGATAGATGCGAAAAAAAGAATAACAAAAACAAAAAAAATAAAAAAAAAAAAAAGCAGATGTTCGCGGGCGCCTGTTTGGAACATCCTACCTCTTTCTCCAACCGCAATTTCTCAGAATATATTGCTTGGCCAATCCCTACCATTCCCTTAAAAGATACTTACGACACGGTCAAAAGATGCGTTACACTTCCTTGGAACATCAGACAGGGTTATTGTTAGGGGCATAAGTTTATGCTGCGAGGAAGACATACGTATGTGGAAAAAGAATGAGGAGATATTTGTCACTGTTCATGTCGTAAATGAAGGATGAGACGGACATTTTTATCTTGTTAGTTGGTATGTAATGGTGACGGGATTCAATGGTTTTTTTTCGGCCGTCGCATAGCTTATTCGTGCGTATATTTTCAGATCGGTGGTTAAAGAAGGCAGATATAGTTCTCAAAAGGAATTTTTTCCGGGGAGGCATTTTTAGTTGAAAATAAATAGGAAGTTTTTGACACAGCGCTATTCAGATACTGTAAATCATGCGATTCAAAAAGTGGTGTTAATAAAAAGGATTCTAAAAGGCAAAATATTTCAAATCTTACTTGGTGATTCATCATAGAGATAATTTAGGACGATTTAAACTTTTCTGAGTACTCAAATAAAAAAAAAAAAAAAGAGAGAAAGAAAATGAATCTTTCATCGAAGTATTGGAAATATAATACTTTTTTTTTATACTTAAGTGTTGACAGAAAATTGTGTCTAAGCTTTGAATTGTTCTGCAAAAGTTTTGTAAGATAAAGTAAAAATTAAATTTTTAAAAGTTTCTAAAATAAACTTTTATTTCCAAAAGTATAACATTTCCTAGTATTAAACAGAAGATTGGATTCAGTAACTAACAAAAATTAATAAATAAAACAAACATCCAATATAAATTTCTGTTTCTTTCACTTAGATCTTTGGTAGAAACTTCAAATTGAAAGTTTTCTTTCTAAAAGAATAAAAGTATTTTGCAACATTTTACTCATAAAAATGCTTGCAGTTTTTATTTTATTTTTTAAATTACTGACGTAAGTGTATTTGCTTAAAGTGTGCCCTGAGTATGTTAACACTTTCTTATGTTGCATGCGGCAATGATACTTTCCAGAAGATATCGTTAAGGAGAACTAATACATATTTCTTTTACAAAGGAAAAAAAACACAAGGTTGGCTTATCTCGTCTTCGAATTCTTGCAAAATGCGCCCAAAAGGTTCTGAGCTAACTAGCATAACGTATCAAACCAACAACTTGTATCTCGTATTAAATGTATTATTAGAAACACAACTATCTTAAACATTTCAGTTCAGTTTTTATAAGAAAACTCTTAAAATATAATCATTTTTGTAGCTTCATTTATTCACTAAACATAGCTTGATGTTAAAGCTTTAATTTGTAACTTTATTCCAAAGTCATGATAATTCCCGATAAGCCATTTAAAATCTTGTTCTGTTATGAAAATCTATTATGTCTATGAAAATCTTATTATGTTATGAAGTTTTACAAAAAATAATTTATAAACTTTATATTCTACTTAAGATGCTTATGAGTAAGTTAAATAATTCTTAAAATAAAATACAATTAATTTTATGCGAAAAATAACAGTGCAAAAGAAAACGAAAAGTTGACAAATATTTATAATTTTGCGTTCAACTTAATTATTGACTTGGTTGGTTAGTTTTAGTTGACGTTAGTTAGTAGTTTCCTCAAATCAGAGGTTATGATTTTGCCCTGTTTTTAATTAAATTAATACTCATTTTGATAATATGCTCCTCCTTCTAGCAGCCTCGCAAAATTAATTTGTGGTTTTCTTAATGTTCAATACAAATATACGCCATTAAGCAATTCCTCTGTTGATGATGTCAACCAGTAAACAAACTTCGTAAGTCAAACATTTATAAAGATTTTCTGAGGAAAAAATACCAATTTTGTAACTATAACTTACTTTTATGGGGTTATTTAAAAGTCCTGCGATGTTTTTAGCAATATTTTCACTATCGTAGGTCTGGTTGCGTTGGAGATTTTTTTTTTTTGTCTTAAACATACTACTTAACACAAAATTCTCCAATTCTCCTGATTGATCATTGAAGGAAATTCTTCTTTTTATCCTTACTTGTATATTGTAGTCTCATTATCAAACACTATTGTTTCTTATCCTGATTAACGCTTTGTTTGTTACTTATTTGTAATTTGGGAACATGACATTTAATGGTTAAATTCTTGTCATTTATCAAACAAGAAAGAAAATTATATCCATAAAATACATTTACAATGTAGAGTGTTTTTATGGTGCATTCAAATGACTTTACCACCAAATGACCACCAAAATTCAAATGACTTTACAATAATATTGCATACTTAATACTTTGTTAATAATAAATTTTGTTCTTGATATCGAAACTAATGACTATTATTTGATAGTTCTTTCTATTCATAATTTCAAAGTAATATATATTGTGAAGGCAAAGGATGTGTTTCTTTCACAAAAAAAAAAAAAAAAAAAAAAATGCACTTTATATGAATTGCCTGATAAATCAAAGATATAACAATTGTTTTAGCATAAACCTGATTCCTAATGAACGTCTTGCTTTATTAGGAATGTATTTTTTATTACAAACCTGATTAGTTTCCCACATGTATGAAGAGCATTTATACAAGCATAATATATAACGTGTTATATCACCATATCTTAATTGCAGCCCTATTGATTATTTGCATGAATTAGGTAAGAAGAAAAGCTGTAAGATAAAAATGAAGTGAAGAAAAAAAAAAGGCTACAAATTAGTTATTTTATCTGCAATGAAGCAAGCAAATGAGCTAATTTACCCATTTTTTCCAGTTGAAATTTATTTCATTCTTTTGTACATTCAGAAGTCCATTGACTCTGCCTCTGTTGAACATGTAGGGATTTTTATTTATTCATTTATTATTATTTTTTTCATGATTTGAAAGAAATGCTTTAAAAACAAAAATAATTTGTAACTAAATAAAACTTTTAAGCCTATCTTTTCTTTTCTTTATCTTTTTTCTAATTTCTGAAGATGGCTATTCATACATTGACTTTTGATCTGCCCATAACACAATCTCTGAAAAATAATGATATAATGCCCCATCCAAAAAAACAAACAGAGGTATAACTTTTTCATGGTTTGCATTTTCTTATGCCAACTTTTTAATATACTACACAACTTTTCGTAAGTCACTGAAGACCTTTGAATCTTTTACTAATACACATAATTTGACAAATATCTATAATTTAAACACCTTAATTTTTAGTACTAATTGTTATCCATTTTTAAATATCATCAAAGCCTATCGTATTATGTACGTGATTCGTCACAACTTCTCAAGAAACAATGTCACATGCATTTGCGTTTTTGAAAGTTAGTATTCTTTTAAAGGGCAAATTTTAGCATAATACTTTTATTGTTTGGGATTCCAATAGTTTTCATCAAATTTCTATCGTAATCATAACTAATTTATGTAATCAGTTTTTATTGAAGTTTTCGGATGTCGGGTACTTTGATCTGAGTCATTCGCTACAAGAATGGCAAAGATGTAACAAATGCAGCGTTATCCAGGATGCAGCACCGAGAGCTTTCTGCATCGTACCCATTTTGCCCACGGCAATTTTGAATGAACATCCCAAAAGCATCAGGGAGATTTGTTTTCCTCTCCATTAAGATCAACATAGGACATTCTTATAATCAAATTTAGCGTGCCATTCCTGATCATAGACAGGTCCTCTTTTTTTTGGGGGGGGACTAAAGATTAGAATCCGTAGGTTAGATTAATGGGAACAAAATTTTAACTCTTAAAAAGTAAAATGACTCTTCCTGCCCAGCAACCTTATTTATCTAATGGAAGATAAAGATTCGTCATTTTCCCATCTAAATTTGCGTCAAGTTGCATTATAAATCAGATATCATAAATTATTTTTTAACGAGACTGAATAATTATTTTAAAATTTGGAAAACTACAAAATATGTTTAATTTTTCTTTGCTGTGGCATTACACAAAGCATTCTCTTCAAGTTTGACCCACGACCCATCTATACTAGATGTGACCACTCATTTATTACTGTTTTTTTTTTTTTTTTTCCCCAGGAAGCTTGTGCTTTGTTAATGTACCATTTTATAAAAAGAACATCATTCCAATATACCAACGTTAGGGGAATTTTAAGGATGACAAGTGTGTGGGAATAGAACATGCCCTACTTCTTTTCTTTCAAACCTTACAGAAAGACTTTCTCATCTAAAAATTTATAAATCAGACTCTCTCAAACACGAAGCAAATCTCAAGGCCGCTCCATACCCGTAATACTCGTAATGGTGACTTATTTCTTACAAGTCAATTCGTGATGTTTTAGCACTAACAGTGCACTATTTATTTTCTTACAAAATAAAAATTAAAAAAAAAAAAAAAAAAAGAAAAGAAAAGGATAACGTTTTCTCCATTGTGATTTCGATTACTTGTTATCAACTTTATCAAGTTGAATTAGTTCTTCCCAAACTTTCTCACATTGTCCAACTATTTAACACAATGAAAAACAAAAGCATCCTTTTCTCTCTTAAGCCTAGCACACGCTGCATAATAAATCAAATATCACTCTAGCGTATTTTTTATTAGGAGCCTGACTAGTTGTTATCAATTTTTGAACACGACCAAAACATACTGCACTATAATCGTAACAGCAGCCCAGCAAACTTTTCTCGAAAGACATCAAAATCTCATTGTAAGTCTCGCTTTTGCTTGAACGCACTTTCTTGGCCGCAATCTTTTGGCAAAAAAGGGGAGTGGGCGGCACCAAGTGTAGCGGAAAAGGGCGATAGGGATATTCGATTATGATGTAGTTGACCGTAGACTGCGGGGACGACGACAAGCCGAGCGTGTAATTGAAACCAGGGTTAGAGTTTTCAACTTTACTTCATAGATGGCAGCACAGGGTCTTAAATTTCCTTTCGACTATTCAAGCGTGAAACATGGATCCGAATATTCGTACCTTGAAGATGGCATCATGTCTTTTTCGTCATAGGAATTGTTTTCGTTCGACCTTTTCGCTAGAGTGAAAATACCTGAGAGTCTTTAAAAAGACAGACGTTATTGGTATGGAATAACATAGCTAAAATGAGTTGAAACTTGTTTTTTGAAAAAAAATAATAATAATGTACCATCAGCTATTGTTATTATTATAATTACCATCTGCTATTGTTATTATTATTATTTTCTGAACGCCAATCATATTATCGCATTGAATAAGTAACAACTGGAACTTTTTTATTGTTATGAATTCTACACATTTCTAATTTCCAAAGTTTCCATTTTAATTAGTTTTAGTTTCACTTTTTATTGTCTTTGAATATGCGATTATTCTATTCTCACTTTGTCTCATAAAATACGATTCGAATTAAGAAAATAGAAGAGGTGGATAAGAGAGATTTTATTACTCTATTTAGCCAGAAAGAGGTAGAGTTTCCACAAAATGTGTATTATTATAATAGAACAAAGTTACGACATTCAGTATATGATGTTAAAACAGACAGACAAGCCACAGTGTATTAATGAAAATGTTCGACTTTATTGATTTTGCTTAAAATATCACTATTTAGTTATTGACAATGAAATTAGTTATAATTGATATTAATAATATTTTAATTTCTCTCAAGATTGCCTGTAATATACTATGAACATTAAATAAACTATCTTCAAAGAAATTTCATAACTGGAAGGAAAAAAAAAATCAAGCGAAAATTGTAATGTAATTAGTTTAAATTAAGTAATGTAACTGGCTTTAGCAAATTTAATTGTACACTTTTCTCCTTTTTTTTTTTTATTTATTAGTTTATGGAATATGAAAAATTGCAATAGTTGCAAAACATTGTTAAAAGTAAATGGTGCATTATTAGATTTCAATGAGTTTTACTGCATATCAGTGAAATCTATATCCTGAAAAAAACAACATATTTGGAATATTTTAATTTACTTTGGAAATTGCTTTTGCTGCTTAGATTTCTATATTTAAAAAAACTTATTTTAATAAGTGATTGGCAACAATTGTGCATTGTTAGCAAGACAAAGCTTTCGAATAGTTTTTAAACCGCTGTTATTTACTATGAAAAAAAAACTCTTCTAAAAATTTATCTGACAAACTTGGAATTTTCTCGGTAGTTGGAAATCAATTTAGTGCGATGAAAATATAAAGAAATTCTAATTATCATTATTTATGCGATTTTACATGTAATTGATCTGTGCAATTTTTGCTATGTATTTCGATTCCTTTTTTTTTTTTAATTAATAACTTTAAAATATTTACTATGAACTTCATACACAGATAAACTAAAAATAAAACACTAGTTCAAAATATTAAAAATATACCAGAAATAAAATTTGCGTAACAATAAATAATTTAGATAATTTGAATATGGCAAAATAATCTTATCCATCTTAAACCAAAAATAATAAGGTTGCTATTTATTTTTCAAAAAAAAACTTTATTTCCATTACTACTAATCAAATAAATACAAGTCAGAATCAGCTAAATACGTTGCTTGATTATAATAAAATTACAATTTTTGTAACACAGAATATTTTTGTAGAAATGGTTATTTCGTAATAATCTCCAACTGAATATGGACCCCTGGTCGATTGTGCGCTATTCTTTTCCATGATGAATAAACACAGAATTTTTAATAAAAACTAGAAACTGTTTGAAATTAAAACTTTGTTTGGGATGAATTATTAATTTTCGCATTCCTGAACAGTTAAGAAAATACTGATAATTACATATTTCTTCAAGATATAGTTCAGCTCCGTTTGTTGTTAGAATTAAACAGTTGTTTTTCTTCATATTTCTTTTATGAAACAATATTATTAGCTTTTATGATCTTTCGAACGAAAAGTTTTCTGCATGATTCTCAGTGGAAAAGGATTTCTAATTGGCTTGTTTTTCATTCGACATGAAGGAATGTTTTCCAACGAAAATGAACTTCCCTTTAAAAATTTTAAAAGACATTTATTGGGAGTATTAATTAGTTATCCTCAAAGAGTGTGAAGAAATGATAAAGCGTGAATTTTTCGTTGAAAAATTCCTTTTTTTTTTTCCCTGAAAAAGAAATAAATATTTTATAGCACTTATTTTACTGATCAGATAGAGTTCTCTATGGAGATATGTTTGTTATCAATAAGGATTACATTGACTTATTTAGACAAAACTTAAGAAAAGAATTTGAAAATTCTAGAAATTGCAATGGGCATTAATTGAAAAGGATTGAGGAATAAATAATAACAAAAAAAAAAAATACATGAATTTAGCTGAAAATGTCAATTTTCTGCATGAGGAAATTTTCAAATCATTTTTGATTTTTAGTGATCATTTTTTATACAATTCCAAATAAACAGGGGATTAGAAATAATTTATTTTCTACAAGGAATATATTTTGCTTTTTTAAAAACCCAGCAATGGTATAAGATTTCTTAAAAAATGCTAGAATGAAACTTCTAAGCATAAATTTAATTAGCATGCTTATTAATTAGTTATTAAAATAATTTAGAAAAGAAATACAAATAACATAGAAGGTGAGTTAGTGAACAGTTTGTCTCCCACAGAATTTAGAAGGGTTTATTCGAACCGAAATGAGATAAGATTAAAAAGACTTAGTTATTTATTTAATACAGGAATTAAAAATACCATTTTCAACGATTAAAACTACATGGTTATCTAAGACAAGAGGAAAATGTATGCTTGGTTGAAACAAGCTTTTCCTTTGACACATAAAATTTCCAAAGATTTATACAAACATATTAGACAAATATCGGGAAAAAATACAATCTTGCATTTATATATAGATTAAAGTTAAAAAAAAAAAAAGGAAAGAAATAAAAATGTCCAGCCTAAGTCACAAAAAGTATTTATTTCTCTTAGGAATTTGTAGGGTATCATTTTACAAATTCTTCAGTAAATGTAGAACTCAACATTTGAACTGCTCTATAAATATTGTATATCTATTTATAGTTCAGAAAATTCGAATCTTTATGATATACAGTTTTTATATTTTCAGATATAACTGAATAGTATATGGCTTTCATTTAACAGGAAGTAGAAAACATAATTTAAAGCATGTGCAGTTTATACTATATACTAATAATTAAACTTTCCAATTGAAAATTTTTTGTTATAGAATTAATCCCCTTTATATATTTAATTTTTGAAAATTATGTAATCTTTTCATTAGCTTTTTAGTTTTCAAGTCTACTATATAATTGAAAAAAGATATATTTAATATTAATTAATTCGCTCACTTGTAAAAAGCAAAGTAATTGTTTTTGTTATTGAAGTAATCATCTTTTACTTAGAGAAAGCGTCGCGACATAATATTATTCTATTTATAACAGCTGAAAAAATAGACGAACAGAATTCATAATGATTGTGTTATTCACGACACTCCTTTATATTTTGTTTTTATTATTAATGATTGCCCTTTTTAGCATCCCTTATCTAAACATTTTGCATAATTTGAATAAATGTGTTTTTTTTTTAGCTCAAAGCTAACTCAAGGTATTAGTAATGATAAAAGATAAGAAAGTCTGACTGCTAGTTAGACTAACTTTTAAAATTGTATTGGAATCTTTCAAAGAATAAAGAAAAAAAAAAAAAACGGCATTAGAAATTCGAAATAAAACTGCTTTCTTTTACATCTGATAGGAAATGAATCGCATGGTGAAAATGTCACATTTCGGTCTAAGCATCATTTTTCATTTTGTAAGAATGAATAGTCTTTGTTCATAACTATCAAGATTCTTTTTATTTTTTTTCTTCAGAAAGAAAGTAGTGGTTATAAGAAATTTAAAGATTGTAAATAAAGTACGTTCTATCAAAGATTTATATTTCCTTTGTGATTTTTCTTTCTGTTGTATAAATGCATTTTTTCCCTTCATTTCTTCCTAGTATTGTTAAAATATGTTTACAAAAATATGTTTCTAAATATTTTTAAATAAATTTTTTTTTTTTTTTTTTTAAAAATAAAATGTATCTTTTTAAAAAATAAAATTGATGTTTTTTTAAAAAATATGTCTTGGTAAAATATGTTTCTGATTTATTCAATTTTGATAAATTATTATTTATGTTATGTGTTAAAAAGTAAATGATCCATTTTATGTATTAAACATTAATAATAGTTGTTTATTCACTTATATATGAAATAATGATAAAAAGCATAAATTGTTTTTAAATTACAAATTTACTAAAACAAATAATATCGCTTATAGCCTGACTCGTTACCTAATGCTAATCCATGCAGCTAGCGAAAGGACACAGGTTTGAATATGCTGTTGGCACATGTTGGAGTCACTACTTTCAGAAACGAGGTGACTCGATGTCCATTTGTTTAAGATGTATCGTGTTGTGAATCAGATTGCCTATGGGAAGTCTTTATGCTTTTATCCCATATGATAGGCAAAAGTGGGATGGTTAGCCCTAAAAGTTCTTCCACATGAAGGCAACATTTTTTCCATACCCGTGAGTAGGCTGTTCGTAAGTGAAAGGCAATAAAAAAAAAAAAAAAAAAAAAAAAAAAAAAATCATAAATTGATATTTATTTACGGGTAAATGATTCAAATGTATTTTAATCTCCCTACGAAATGTTTCAATTCAGCTTTTTTTGAGTACTGGCCTTTTCAGGAATTTATATCTGTAAGCAAGGAGGTCAAATTAAATTGATGCACAAATGTAAAATCTGGTCAGTTGAGCATATCCGCTTAAATCGTTTCATTTTTTTCTTAAGAATTGTTTCTTACTATATATTTTTCTTGAAGAAGAGTTGGCTGATAAAGCAGTTTAGGAAAGAACTTCAATTTTCAAATGACCCACAAAGTGAAGAAGGCCGGCTTTGCGATTCGGGTCGGTAAGGATAGAACTTCTTTTTTTCTTTTCAAAAAAATGTGAAACCAGGCGATATTTTATTTTCGAAAGAATATTTCGGAGTGCTTTGTTTCAGAATTTTGATTCCTTTTCAGTTTCTTTCAACTTTGTAGCTTAGAATTAGGACTTCCTCATTCGTTAAAAAATATAATCATAATTACAAAAAATTACAACACATTATTAAAATATACATTACATTACATTAAATAAAAACAAGTAATATAAAAAAAAATTTAAAATCAATTCCTACTTTTTTTCACTATATTGCAGAAAGTTCTTTATAAATAATTTTTAATTCATTTTTTTAAGTTTATCTGGCACCATCTATTGGCAGTTTAAAAAAATATATTTGAACTTGAGTGGATGAATAAAAATTGTTTTATTAACGATTGAAAATTTGAACAAGATATATATAGGGAGAGTGTGAGCTAATAGAAGAAATTGAATAATACTCTTTATAAAAAAATACAAATAATAATGAAATTATACTCTTTGAGACGGTAAAAAAGAGCTTTAATAAAAGCGATTCTATAGGTGAAACGTTAAATTTAAAATTTAAAAATCTTGCTTTTTTAAAGATTTGAGATATTTGAGCACGACTTCTTTCGTAAGAGGGGAAAAATGTTGAGCATTATTTTTGTAAGTTCGGATATTTCTGGAAGTTTCAAAAACTGCATACATATTCTTCTATGAAAAGGTACAAAATCCACGTTTAACCTTCCGACTTAAATAAAAAAAAAGAAAATATTTTTTTAACAAGATTTGAATGAACGCAGAATCTGGAGGTAAAGCCTTTAAGTAGATAGTAGAAGATTCTATTCAAACTTTCGTCGACTTTTGGATTAAACTTTATTTAAAAGATTTCGATCAGAATTTGGGAGACTAGCTGAAGATATTTAAAAGAAATGAATGAATTTGTTGGCACAGATTTAAAAAAAAAATAAGAATGAAAATAGTTTAGTCATTCTATTGAAGAGTAAGTTTTCATTTTCCTGTGAAAGTAAATAAATACAATTTTATTTTGTAGGATTTCAATTTCATCGAATAACTAAATATATTGCTCGACTCATAGCCTAATAGTTGCACGCGTAAACTAGTTTGCAAGAGGATGATAGTTAAAATTAGTTGATGGGTACGTCTCTATTTTCAGAAACGAGGAATCTCGGTGAAAATTTCGTGTGTGCCTATAGGAGCACAACGTGTTCTCACATACGACCTTTTCTTTCTAATGCAGCTGGCAATGCATAGCCAGTTATCTTTATGCCATAAGCAAGGGCTGCACCGCTGTTACTCATTTGGCACCACCCAGGAGTCACGTGTAGCTTGAAGATATGCTACGGGCGCGAGTAACACTACACTCACAACGCTCTGCGATCATAATAGACCTGGACCTACGGTTTAAGATGGATTCTGAACCACTGCAAACATCCATGGTACCGCCGGGACCCGAACCTGAAACCTGTGGTACCAAGCTCTAGATACTCAGCCATCAGGCCCCTCTCATACGACCTGCAAATGCTGTCAATTATTCCTGTAAGTCTTCCCCGCCTATCAAGGATTATATGGAGGTATCTGAAAATGCATTTAAAAAAATTTTAAAAAATCTGGTTTTTAAACCAAGAAGGAAAATCCTGTCACCGAGAGAGGTTCTCTAATTTTCTAAGAAAATAAATAGATATATTTTCATTCTCTAATGTTTTAATTAGAAATTGCAGAGTTAGTTAAAGATATTTGTGGCGCTATGTTCGAATTAGTTAAGATAGTTAAAAAAGAAGTAAAATAAATAAATGAATTTGTAGCATAGATTTTCAACATTATTTATGAAAATATTTTTGTCATTCTGCTGAGGAGAAAATTTTTTATTCTCCTGAAAAAATAGCATGATTTTTTTTTTTTCAACTGTTCTAAAAATTGTCTATTTATTTTGTAATGAAGTAAAAAAAGTTTTTTTGATTATAAATTTATTTGAAATACAATATAGTGATTATTGTGACTTAATTATCTTAATTGTGACATAATTAAAAATTTATCTGTGCATAATCTGTAGTGAATTCTTGATCACTTTTATTTCTTTTGTAGGTTTTATAATAAAAGGTTTTTAAAAAGGTAAATAGGGGTTGAATATTAAAAAATCCATTACAAAAAAATTTAAAAACTTTGTTTGAAATAACATTATTATTAGAAAACGCATTTATTTCAGATTAATCCAGACGTACAGGTAATCTGTAATTTTTTTCTATAAATAATTTTTTTTAACAATGAAATAATTAATTTATTTATTCTTTTCTTATCATTGTTTATCAGTTAACGTACTGTTACTAGTGAAAGCAATAACTATCAGCCATAGACATAATTAAACTTGTAAATTCAATTGTTGGATTTTTAAAAGACAGGAGACTTGGGAATTAGAGTATCTAAAAACGTTTGAAATTTAATTAAAAAAGAAAGGAAGCTCGTGAACATGCAATGTTTTAAAAATAAAATTTCTAAATTTAAGTACTTCAGAATCCATTAAAAGTAAATCAATCCTAAAAAGAACATAAAAATGGAAAAAAGTTCAAGAAAAATAATAAATTCCTTCCCAAAAAGTTGATAGTACTTAGATTTTCAATTTTTGTTCTGTTTTTAACTAACAGAGATAAAAATAAAGAAATTTTCAATTCTTAGAGGATACTCCAAATCGAGAAATAGTTTTTAGAAGCGGCTAATTTAACGTAAAACGCTTTGAAACAATAGAGAGGAGCATAAAATCTTTAATTTTCAATTGAAATAGTGTCTAATTAATGACTCGAATGACCAAAGTAAGATTTTTTTTTAAACTTGGAATCTTTTTCTTCGGATTGACAATTGAATAATCGTTGTTGCAAAAAGAATGCGAAAAATTTCGATCTAAGACAAATGGCTGCCTTAAAAAAAAATCTTTTCAAATAGAAAACTTTGTTATCTTTTTCCATATTTTTTCGAAAGAAAATTGCTTTTAAGTACAGAGAATAAATCCAAAATAATCGAAATTTTTAGTAACGATACAATTTATTTTTATAACGCCATTAAATTTGAATTTATTTGTTGTTTATCATTTATTATTAATGAGTTAGAATTTTGACAATGATTATTTTTCAAAAAAATATTCACTTCGAAATCAGTTAGAAAAACATCTGCAATGGATTTGTTCGACGTCTGTCATTGGGTTACATTTTCTGCATAACTAATTTGTATATTAGTTGAGTGGCCATAGTTTAAGTGCTCATATGCGAGTGAAAAAAATCTGCTGCTTAATTTTATAGTTATATTTTTAAACAACTAAGAAGAAATTTAAATTTTTACATGTAATATAATTTGATACATGATATAATATAAAATGCAGTATCAGAAAAGGAATTTTAGTATGCTTAAAAACAGTGCATTTTATCTCTCATACTTTGATGTAAATAAATTTGGTATGTTTTTCATACATAAAATTGTTAAATTTCAGATAATTTCATTCATCAGATTTCATTTTGGATTGAAGGTAAGAGAGATAAATATTAAACAAATCATTAAGAAAATTAGTTTTTGTATATTAAATTTTTTAAATAGTTATAATTACAATATGAAAATAAGCAATCCTTTTTCACGTTGATTTTAAACATGCGAATTAATGTAATAATTCTCACCTCTCTATGGGATGAATAGAAATGGACTAAAACGGTACAAAAGCAAATTATAAAGTAAATGAATTTTGAAATTCCAATAACTAATATTAATTATAACATTTATTAACTATTTGTTATGTTAATGAAGGATTTATAGTTTCTAACTCTTAAATAATTCATGTATAACAAGCATAAAATGGAACACCAAGTTTAATGTTTATAATGATTTTTGATGTCTCTAGCTGAATTACTTATTTAACTAAATTACTTATTAACTAATTACTTATTAACTAAATTACTTATTTAATTTTACTGCAAGACTACGAAAACACCCAATAAAAAACGAAAAAGCAAGAAAATATAATGGAATTTAAAATTTACTCTCAAAGAAAAAAAAACCAGGAACAAATATGAGGTAAAATGATTCTGGTCAGATTTTGACAATTTGAAACTGTAGCATAATAAATTATAAAAGAGTATTTTACAATATATCAGATTATTTTAAATTTTTACTCGCTTTGCTAAGAGGAGATTTTATTCATAGCTAAAACTAAATACAAAGTTACATAACAGCAAAGTAGTAATATATTGTATTTTATCGTTACATATTAACTGCAGAGTCACCCATTCTTCTATAGGCACCATCTAAAACAGTTTGCAGTCTCAGTTGGATATTCAATCTATTTCTCTCCTAAAGGAGAACTTCACGAAGGGATCTCTTCATCGGAAACTTCATTACTCTTCTGCCATTATTGCATAAACGCCTCCAACTATCAAGCTAAATAATTAGGGTTCATAGGACGTGCTATAAAACAAACATCCTTTCGAAACAGCGTGAGCACAACGCTTGACACAAAATTAAATCTTGTATCAACTTGTGGATTACAGACAAGCTTAATTGGACCACGGCGTGTTTGCGGCCTTTATTACATGCATCAACACTTCCAATAACGTTAAAGGAAATGGGACTGATCGCCCTTCCTCATTTGGGTGTCCGTAAAGAAACATGGAGTCTTCTGCTACTTCAAAGAAGTTTTCGAACTTCAGCTTTGAGGGCTCTTCGATGTAGTTTCTCAGTGTATGTGTCTCGGAAGTTACATCATGTGTATTTTGAAGTGTTTGAGAAAATATATTTGAAATTTTATATAAAATCTCTAATTAATTTGAAACATTATTATTCATACTGAATAACGCAATTTTCTAACAAAATAAAGTATAACCAGAGTTCATTCAGGTTTTATATCAGGGCTGCATATTTATGAATTTTTTTAATGATTTTTGTTTTTTAATGATTTTGTGACAAATTGTTAATTTTATACTAAATGATATGAAATATCTAAAGTTTGTATTCATGGACTGTGTTTTTCGGTTTTATTTTTTACTTACTACTAGCCATTTTAAAAATATTCTAATTCATAAGACTCACTTCTACATTTTCATCACACACACAAGTAAGATTTTAGCAGAAACGATATGAAATTGTGTCAATATAACCAGATTATATATATATGAATCATAACAAATGCTGGAATATGTGTTAAGCTAGGTCCACAATTATTTTGTTGCGTGTATACTTTAACATGAAAGATTTGTAATTATATAAAATATATAATACATTCTTGAAATGCACATTCATTGCTGGCTGTTTTTCTTGATGGCTAATACTGAGATCTTGCGTGAACGTATGAAAGAAACAGAACACATCCTAGATCGAAATGCTGCATCGAGGATAGCACCTTATTGACAAAGGTTCAGATTTCCTACATTGAAAAAAAAAATAGAAATCATTAAATGAATTATCGTTTTAATATTTGAAGTTTTTTTTTTTTATTGAATGAAACGCTGGACCAGGATTCCTGTTGCACTCTTTCAGCAAAATTTCATTTTTTTTAACAATTACCTTTGCATGATTTATTATAGTCAAAATGGTGTGTGGGGGCACATGGCCCACAAACGACCAATAATGATGATATTTCAATGATAGGAAAATATTTCTCACAAGTGTAAATCTGAAAGTACAGGTGTGTGAGAACTATTGGATACATTACAATTTTCATGTAATATATGTAAAAAATCTAAAAAAAAAAAAAATGATTTCACTAACTTTCAATGTGACTATAAAAATAAAGTTTCGATGTGAAGTGACTTGGTTACTCGTATTACATTTCCAGCAATACTTCTTTCATAACATGCATGACAAGTAATTCAAGTGTTATTAACCTACTTTAGGCATAAGAAATTTTACATACAAGTGCAAAATGTTTTATCTGCTAAGAATGTACAGATGTATTTTCACACTAAATGTGTATTTTCTTTAGAATTTATAGCATAGTTACTAAGCAGCTTAAAATATTATATCCAAAATAGATAGACTTGTTATGTATTAGCAAATCGTTATAGGTGATTAAATGACTTTGTAGTTGTGATTATGGTTAAAATTATAATCTTTTATGACAGAAGATTTAATGTAAATTAAACGAATATGGTTTTACAATTTTTGCAAAATTAAAATTAATGTCATTACGGAAAGTCAGTTAAAAGGGCATTTTATTGTCCATGCTTTGCATAATCAAAAATTATTTTGATTATGCAATTTTTTATGTTTTTCACTGTTTTTATTTTTTTCACTGTTCTTCTTTTTTAACTTATAATCTTACCATTAATAATTTCATAACCAAATCTGTCTTACCGATACTATTAAAAATCTTCAGTATACATAATTTTCTCCCTAATGACAAGTTTAAATTTTTAATTCAACTTACTTGTTGTTGACTATTTAATACTAAGGATTATTTCTCAATGATGAG
Organism: Caerostris extrusa; assembly: GCA_021605095.1. Lineage (NCBI taxonomy): Eukaryota > Metazoa > Arthropoda > Arachnida > Araneae > Araneidae > Caerostris > Caerostris extrusa. Next base: position 87,210 of record BPLR01010031.1, read on the forward strand.
ACAACGTTTTTCAGTCATTATGGATTATTATTACAACAAGAATTTTAAAAATGAGATTTTTAATAAAAATAAATTCTCTAATGATTGATTATACAAAATAAAATAATAATATGCTTAATTTTTAATCACTTAAACAATGATAATTGTCGGATGATGACAATCACTATAAAACTGAATCCCATTGTGACAATGGTTCTCAAATGGGCCAAGGACGGGTTGAATGTTAGGTGACATATTTTATGCAGCTAAACATTTAACCGCTTAAAGCAAATGGGAAATTTAACAAAATAAGTTAGGAAAACTTACTGATGAATACAACCTTTAATTAGCTGACATTTAAAATAGAATTTATCTCTGATAGATACAGAATTCTCGATTTTATGTCTAAAAAAGCATTGCATGTTGATAAAAAATTCCCAAAACATTTTTTTTTTTTTATTTGGCCACTATCACATGCAGTCAAAATCAATTATTTAGCAATATCCCAGAATCGCCTTCTGATGATGCATCAAATTCTGGAAGCACACATTTTTATTGATGATCTATAAGACTTAAAAGTTTGATAATTTTTCATAAATTAAATATTTGTTAATTAGGCATCATTATATTTTCATGGACATATTAGCAAATTACTGTCAGCAATATTTTTTTGCAGGTTAATAAATATATATTTTTAATTTTAATTAAAGCATATTGCTACTCATGTATTGATAATAAACAGAATAAGAAGCCAAAGTGATGGAATGGGTTAACATAATATAGTTTGGTTTCATGAGGGCGCAAGCTTGGTAAGGGAAGGCAAAAAAAAAATTTGAGAACCACTGCATTAAGAGTTATTGCACACAAATATAATTTTTTCGAAATATTCTGAAAGCTAGTATAATAATTGTTTTTGATTAAATTATTTTAATTTTGAATTTGCAGTATTTTGATTGAGGCATATTAAAAAAATCATGATTTACAAATAATTACCGGGATAAATTTTATATTTTTTTTATTACAGTATATGTAATGTAACATTTAATAATACTAAAATTTGAATTAGAATTTATCCTTGATATATTCTTGATGTATACTTACACTATGAAAACAGTATTTATTTTTATTTCTCTTGACAACTCTCTCAGTATTTTACTTGCGACAATTTGACCAGTGTACAGAATGCACATTAATGTAACATATTGGCCTTAAAAAGTTAAGGTACATCCTTTTATAGCTTCCTAACTTACAAACAAATTTAAAAAAAAAACAACATGTATTTGAATGAACATTTCGTTACACAATTTTTTAATGTATTTTACACGTTTTTGACATTGTACATGATTTACACATTAATAATTACATTTTTTTTTCTTGTAGGTCTATTCCTAGAGAAAAAGAAAATAATAAATAAAATTGTACAAAAATTTAATTAAACAAATGTGTTTTAATAAGATATATGCAATCCCCTAGCTTTTACTATAGTATGCCTTCTTGGCATCATTTTCCATACTGACAATTAAGTAGCCAAAGGCTTAAATATGGATCATAGACTATATATAAAGCACCCCTTATTCCAATTTATAAAGACCTTGTAGTAGGATTGAGAGCAGTCATCGTTTTCTCAAGGTAGGTAAGTAGTACTCGATAGGATTAAGGCCCTGGGATCTAGCTAGCCAATCAATTCTTTCCACACTCTGTCCTCAAGATATCTATCAATAAGCCTAGCGCAGTGAAGTCTGTCATTATCATTCATTTGAATGAAGTCATCGCCTATAGACATATGGATTAAGGATAACTTCGAGATATCTTTCAGCAGTTAAAACAGCTAAAATTCTTCTATGGAACACATGAACCATTTAAAACGATTTCTGCCAAAATTATGATTATATCTCCTCTATTATTGTGTTTTTAATCAACATAAGATCGGTAGTAACTGGTTTGCCCTTCTTTTCAGATCAGAATGCGACCTGAATCACTTTCCAGAGTTGAAAGGGACTCGTCTATGAAGACCTCTTTTGTTGTCTTGTTGTTTAGGTAAAGTGCTCTCTTCCCCGAGGCCACTTGGCAATTCTCTGCGGTCGATTAAGAGGGACATGCACAATTGGTCATCTTTCATACAGTAATTGGAAATATTCAGCTTTTGTATAGTAGCTGGAGATATTCTTGAGTCTATTGCAAAAAAAAACAGTTTGATACGTGCTGGAGCAGATAAGAATTATTTCTTCTTCAGACCAGCAGTGATCTTCAGAAGGGTTTATTATTGACGGTTGGTTTGGACAGGCATCTGCGAAATTTAATTCTTGGTTCGAAATTGGTCCTTAAATCTCGATTAAATCCACGCTGCAAAAAACATTGCGAGTCTAGCGGTATCCGCTTGTGATAAGTCCCCTTTTTATCCGCTTGATAGCCCACCAGCTTAACAAATCAGGTAAAAGATTTCTAGGTAACAAAAATTGAAATTCTAGAAACATTTATTAAGATCACAGGAATTTCAAAATGATTTATTCATAATCGTATTTACTATCTTTATTTTCATTCTTTTAATAGTGAGTATCAAAAAAGAGATTGTACGCTAACTTATGAAGCTCAGTATATAGTATACGCTTTTATATCTCATATTCAGACCAAAAGACAACAAAATTTTTAAAAAGACAACAAAAATTTAAACAAAAAATTAAAGAAATTAAATGTATAATTTGCAATATATAATTTGTATAAATTGCAATGTATAATTTGCTAACACTGCAATGAGTAAATTATTTTTTTATAAAAGTTTTCTTGAAATTCGTAGAATAGTACGGTGGCACTTTGTATCAGTTTTACCTAACTAATAATGGCATGATGACATGATGCAGAAACCTTTCAATAAATTAAGCAGAGAAAAAAAAAAAATTAACATAATATTCTTTTTTAAAACTGTAGTTGTAACTATAAATCAAACATTTTTCTTACATGTAGTATTTATATATATGCTGCAATTTTATTATAAAAAATATCTTTCTATTTTATTGGGATCTTTTTTATTCTCTAGCTCCACTCAATCACGTTCCTCATTCTTTTTTTCACACGATTACTCTCTCTCATATAAGTTAGAGTAGGAGAAAATCAGTTGTATTAAAATGTGAAATCTTATCGTTTGAAGACTAAATTATTAATAATAATTTCAATATATTGGATGAATTTTGTCAGATGTTTACAGGATACTTATTGTGGTACAACTCACCAAAGTAAATTTAAATTAAAAAAACAAAATGTATTTCTGAATACATTTCTCTATAAATGTATCAAAAACGTCGAACAATTTATTCATTAAAAAATTTATATTGAAGTATCTATTATACTTAAATACGTAGCACATACAGTATTTACACTTGTAGCACATATATACCGTTATATGTAGCAAACACCGCTATTTTTTTTTAAATTATGGTTACCGCACATACCGCTTTTTTCTGAAAATTCTCAATTCGATTAATAATAATAACAATAAATTCGACGCATGTTCTCATAGTCATGAATGGTCAATTTAGTATGAACTCGTCAGTCTAAATAGAAATAAAAAAAAGACAGCGAATAATTATTTGTTATTAATTATGAATATAGTATATTGATGACGAAATGCGACTACGACTAAGAGAGAAAATCGACTACGTTTAATATGAAATCTTAGATGTTGTTTAAAAATTTTTTTTTTTCCAATGCAGACCTAAGAGACCCACGAAACTATTAATCTCGTTGACCAAATAATAAATAACGTCGTTTTGATACGTTAATGTTATGTTATACACTGAAGTGACAAAAGTCATGGGATAGCAATATGCAAATTTTCAGATGGCAGTAGCATCGCGTAGAACAGTTATAAATGCACAGTGCTTTCGCAGAGCTTTCATTTCTGTTCAAGTTATTCATGTGAAGAGGTTTTGACGTGATGATGACCGCACGATGGGAATTAACAGACTTTGAACGCGGAATGTTAGTTGGAGCTAGACGCATGGGTCATGCCATTTCGGAAATCGTTAGGGAATTCAACATTCCCAGATCCACTGTGTCAAGAGTGTGCCGAGAGTATGAAATTTCAGGCATAACATCCCACCATGGACAGCGCAGTGGTCGACCGCCTGCACTTAACGACCGAGACCGAAGACGTCTGCAAAGAGTCGTAAATTCTAACAGACAAGCAACACTGCGTCAAATAACCGCAGAAATCAATGTGGGACGTACAAGGGACTTGTCTATTAGAACTGTGCGGAGAAATTTGGCTTTCTTGGGCTATTCCAGCAGAAGACCGACTCGAGTGCCTTTACTGACAGAACGACATCGCTTGCAGCGACTCTCGTGGGCACGTGAGCATATCGGTTGGTCCCTAGATGAATGGAAAACCGTGGCCTGGTCCGATGAGTCACGATTTCAGTTGGTAAGAGCTGATGGTAGGGTTCGAGTGTGGCGCAGACCCCACGAAGCCATGGACCCAAACTGTCAGCAAGGCACTGTTCAAGCTGGTGGTGACTCCGTAATGGTGTGGGCTGTTTTTTCATGGCATGGACTTGGTCCTCTGGTGCGACTGGACCGAACATTGACTGGAAATGCTTATGTTCAGCTACTTGGATATCACTTGCAGCCATTCATGGACTTCATGTACCCAAACAACGATGGGATTTTTATGGAGACAATGCGCCATGTCACCGGGCCACAACTGTTCACGATTGGTTTGAAGAACATTCTGGACAATTCCAACGAATGATCTGGCCACCTAGATCGCCCGACATGAATCCCATCGAGCATTTATGGGACATCATCGAGAGGTCTGTTCGTGCCCAAAATCCTGCACCATCAACGCTTTCACAATTATGGACGTCTATCGAGACAGCATGGCTCAATATTCCTGCAGAAGACTTCCAACGACTTGTTGAGTCCATGCCACGTCGAGTTGCTGCACTTCGCCGGGCGAAAGGAGGGCCGACACGATATTAAGAGATATCCCATGACTTTTGTCACTTCAGTGTATTACGTCGTTTTGATACGTTAGCGTTAGGACAACTAAATGAAAGTGAGTTATTGAGTCCAGAAAGACTTTCATGGGTAACTGCTCAGCTTGTCTGCTGATTAGACCAAACCAGGAAAACCCCAACCTGGCATTGAATTGCAGAACTTATGAAGTCTAGAGTACAATATGGGCTTTTACGTCTCTTTCACATTCTAAGAAACCAAAACAACAAAAATTTAAAAATATTGTGGTTGTTATTCAAATCAAATTAACCAATAACAATTAATAATTTAGGGATAAAATTCGTTTATCTAATTATTAAATCTTGATTCTTATTTATGGGAAAATTCTAAATTGGCCAATAATAACAGTAACTGGGTATCCTATTTGTATATTGTATGAATTTGTAAATTTTTCAATCGGCACAGGACTCTTACAATATGCAGATTATAATTATTTGATTGATATAATAGGAAAAGAAACAGAAACACCTTACAGCAATAAACTATAAACATGCTGGAGATGGGGAAATATATTTATTATTATGTTTATATCAAACAAAAATTTCATTGACGCTTTTTAAGAATTATAAATGACTTTCTATCATTCTTAAATGATTCTAATCAGTTCTCCTTTAACCGCAAAGCATGTGACTCAAACAAATTGGTCACATCTAATTGCCCTAATGTGATATGAGTGCCGTTCTAATTAGAGTTTCTATCTCAGATGTTGTAATCTGTGTATTAGATAAAGGCACTCTCCATATAAACATAGTTTGAGAAATATTAATATCAGGAAAGCGATTCATGCACGATGGAATTTAAAATACCTCTGGTTTAGTTATAATTCAACAATTGGAACAATTAAACGATATCGAATAATTCTAAATGCATTATGACACAGATTAAATTAGAGTATAAACCGTCGAATATATCTGCTGCTACTGGCGGATGTTGTATTCCTACGTTGATTTGATAAATATGCTGCAGCTGCGTTTGCTTTCACCTGCATTTGAGAAATTGAATGTAGATAATTGAATAAATTGGACTTTTATATTGTTAAAAGTGGGTTGGTTAAGGTTTGTTGTTAATATTTTGGTTTATTCGAGTGTTTATTAAGGGAAGATTTAGATTTTTAGATGCAGTTGTTGAGATATAAAAATGAATTCACACATAAGTTAAGCAATAATTATGAATGAAGAATAAATATGATTGAATCTTAAGAACTTTTATTATTAAAAAGTAAAAATTTCGTTTAAAAATAATATCAATATGCTGTTAATAAAAATAAAAGCTACGTATAATTATTATAAATTAATGCCTGAATACAAACAACAAAAATTGTTTCTAAAGAAAAAAATTTACGACATTATAATCAGTATCGTAAAAGTGTGCTTTTTTTTGTGAATTCGTTAGCATTTTTTAATTAAATCCGTAAGTAAGTATTTTTAATTTTGTCAAACTATCAAGTAAATCGGGAACCACCAGTATAATGTAATTCTAACATAGCACTTTACAGAAAAATACGGATGAAGTTTGAAATTTTTTTTTAAATTTAGAAAGGTGGGTTGTTTGAATTTTGAAAAAAAATTTAATTTATTTTTATCTGTTTAAATCACATGATAATAATGTGATTATTGAAATTCAATAAATAAAAAAAACGACTTGTTCTGAACTATAATTTAAGAAATATTGCTAGTTATAATGTTTACTATCCATACAAAAAACTGTCCTATGTTATCATAATTCACGTAAAAAAATAACATTTGTGCTCAAAAATTTAATATTTCTTTTTGAAGTGGAAAAAATATTAATAGCAATAAGTAGTTTTTAAGTACTTTCTGTCAAAATAAGGCCTTTTTTTTATCAATTAATGCATTGTCGTGATAGACATATATAAAAGAATTAAGATAAATACAACAAATGTTATTTGAAGTAGCAAATGTTATAATATTCACTGTTATTCTAAAGGTCTCTTTGTCAATTATTAAGTCATTGTTATTAACGTAATACAGATTTCAGGCACAGCATGTCACAAATGTCTTTTGAGATAAACACAAGGTCAAAGCACCACACCTAAAAGAACTATTAATATATACATTTATTTGAATACGGTATTCAAAATATGAATAAATTCGCTTGGCATTTAACAACTTTAACGGCAGGCATAGTTCGGTGTTTTGTTGTACAAAAAATAAATTTAAGACTTCATACATCAATTTATAAAACACAGAACGTTTTTAAGAAATAATTAGTTTTGAAAAAATTGAAGTAAACATTGATTTATGGGTGGCGTAAAGAATTTTTTTGTGAACTTTTAAAACAAATCACCATAAATTAGCATTTTCGCTTTAACTACATGTATAGTAAACCCTTCCCAAATTGCTATATCTATATTCCTCTCTTCCTGACAGGGATATTCAAGTCTCGCCAAGTATAGACCACAGAAGAAAGACACTGGTGAAGAAAAGAGGCCTCATCATTTTTCGCTGTCGAACCCACACTTCGACGAAGAAAACACTTCTTTCAAACTGGAGAATGTTTCTAAGTTTAAAAGATTTATCACAGCATTCTACAAAAGAAAACTGCCATTATTTCCCTTTACAACTTTGACAGGTACACCGTTTCGCATCATGGAACGTTGAGTTCTTTCGATTTTCTACAAGAATCACTAGATTAATTTTAGAGAATTTCAATCAAAAGCAATTTATTGAAAATATTTTCGGATTTTTTGAAATATATGATTCTAAGACTGAGAAAATTATAAAAATAAAACAATCTTCATGAAAATAACATGGCAAAAAGTCATTTTTTTTAAATTAAATTCTCAAATCGAAAGGATATTTAAAATAAAAACTCCCATAGATACAGAATAATTACTATATAAAGCATTTTTAAAATTAAGATTTCTAAAACCAAATATGTTTTTATCAAATGAATGTAATTTATATATATGGAAGGTATGAATATTTCGGATGAAGAAGTTGTTACAGAAATAAAGATTTAGTAAAGATCAAAACGAATAATTTCAGTTGAAGATCCTAATCAAGGATTCGAGTTTGAAAATGGATTTAAGAATGCATCTAGAAATATGTGTGATATAAATTATAAACTGTATTGAAAATTAACAGAATAATAAATTTTGAGGTAATAATTTCATGATACATTAATAGCTTTAAAATTATTGAATATGCAGGGTTTTATATTTACACATAGTTTACATTCGTTTTATTATATTGCAAGATAATTTAGCTTGTATATTTTGTATATATACACTGAAGTGACAAAAGTCATGGGATAGCAATATGCAAATTTTCAGATGGCAGTAGCATCGCGTAAAACAGGTATAAATGCGCAGTGCTTTCGCAGAGCTTTCATTTCTGTTCAAGTTATTCATGTGAAGAGGTTTTGACGTGATGATGACCGCACGATGGGAATTAACAGACTTTGAACGCGGAATGTTAGTTGGAGCTAGACGCATGGGTCATGCCATTTCGGAAATCGTTAGGGAATTCAACATTCCCAGATCCACTGTGTCAAGAGTGTGCCGAGAGTATGAAATTTCAGGCATAACATCCCACCATCGACAGCGCAGTGGTCGACCGCCTGCACTTAACGACCGAGACCGGCGACGTCTGCAAAGAGTCGTAAATTCTAACAGACAAGCAACACTGCGTCAAATAACAGCAGAAATCAATGTGGGACGTACAAGGGACTTGTCTGTTAGAACTGTGCGGAGAAATTTGGCTTTCTTGGGCTATTCCAGCAGAAGACCGACTCGAGTGCCTTTACTGACAGAACGACATCCCTTGCAGCGACTCTCGTGGGCACGTGAGCATATCGGTTGGTCCCTAGATGAATGGAAAACCGTGGCCTGGTCCGATGAGTCACGATTTCAGCTGGTAAGAGCTGATGGTAGGGTTTGAGTGTGGCGCAGACCCCACGAAGCCATGGACCCAAACTGTCAGCAAGGCACTGTTCAAGCTGGTGGTGGCTCCGTAATGGTGTGGGCTTTTTCATGGCATGGACTTGGTCCTCTGGTGCGACTGGACCGAACATTGACTGGAAATGTTTATGTTCATCTACTTGGATATCACTTGCAGCCATTCATGGACTTCATATACCCAAACAACGATGGGATTTTTATTGATGACAATGCGTCATGTCACCGGGCCACAACTGTTCGCGATTGGTTTGAAGAACATTCTGGACAATTCCAACGAGTGATCTGGCCACCTAGATCGCCCGACATGAATGCCATCGAGCATTTATGGGACATCATCGAGAGTTCTGTTCGTGCCCAAAATCCTGCACCATCAACGCTTTCACAATTATGGACGTCTATCGAGACAGCATGGCTCAATATTCCTGCAGAAGACTTCCAACGACTTGTTGAGTCCATGCCACGTCGAGTTGCTGCACTTCGTCGGGCGAAAGGAGGGCCGACACGATATTAAGAGGTATCCCATGACTTTTGTCACTTCAGTGTATATGGCATATACTAGCATATTTTTAAACATGTCTAATTATATTTTTTTTTTCTGAATAATCTGGTTTGGTTTGTCGCTCAACGGTCATCTTGTACACACAAGGGCTAAACAGATCGGGACCTACAATTTAAAGTAAATTCCGAACCACTGATACAGCATCCATAGCACAGCCGGGCATTCGAACTCGAAGCCTGTAGTACCGAGCGCTAGCCACTCGGCCATCAGGCTCCCTTTGAATAATCTAGGAGAGAATAGTCTTTTCATTCATCATTAATTAACTTTTCCAACATGGAAAGAAGCTAAGGAAAAGGAGTAGAAGTTTTTTTATAAAAGTAAAGAAAGAAATAGTAGAATTATATGAGTTAATTGCACTGCATTTAACTTCTAATGAAAATAACTTGATAATGACTCTGCATTATAAGTTAAGAAGGTTTATCTTAAATTTTTTTTAAATTTAAAAATGAAAATAAATTTTTCTGGAGGACAAATATATTCGATAACCAAATATCCTCAACAATGAAATTCGTTAAAACATTTATGGGAAAATAAAAATTCTTATCTTTCATATTTTGTTAAAATATTAATTCATAAAGTTGTTGGAATAGTTAGTACATATTCCCAGCGAATTTTTTGAAATTGAAAAGCACTGAATATCTTTTTCTGCAAAAGTGACCTCTATGCACCTCATAAAAGTGAAATCAAAATATTTTTCAAGGCTAGATATTCTTAAAATAAATTGTGTTTAGACATTAGAGTAATTTTCTCTCAAAATAAGGCAGCCAGGAAATCAAAATATCATTTATGGATAGATATTCTTTTAAAAAATTATAGTTTCAACTGTTTTGTTGCTATTTCATTTCAGTAAATAAATTGATTAATTTCAATGTTTTTAAACTATTTTTAAGACTACTTTATAAATAAAAATGATTAAAATGTCAAATTCAACTAGCTAAGTAAAGAAAACAGATGAAGAGAGGATGACAATATTTCCAAGGGATGATTCAGCAGGGAGAAGTTTGAAAACAACTGTCTGCGAAGAATTTATCTTGTCATAATTTTAAAATGGGATTTAGTTCCAGAATTTCATTATTTTGGAAATTAAATTGAATCAACCAACTTCCTGTAAAATCTAATGAAAAAAATGTTTTGAATTGAAGTCAGAAATGAATTAAAATATTCAATTGAATGTATATGTATGAAAGTAGTCAAGATGACATATGATGAAACAGGAATAGAGGGCTCTAATTGCATATCTACTATCGAAATGACAAAATTCCGATATCAACTTAGCATGCATTAGTTATGGTGAAACTAATTTAAGTACAGTGCAGGATTTATTCAAAATTGACTTTGAAATTGAATTTGACTTTCTTCATGAGACATCGAAATAATGTAGAAATTAATTAAAGTCATAAGTCGAGATACAAATGTAGAAACAGAGAGATTATAAAAAAACTAGCTATCATACCATTCACAGAAAATTGAATAAAATTTTGGTTTAAGGTATTTTGAGGTATGTGTTCAAGAATCATATGAAAAAAAACAATAGTTAAACTCTAACAGTTATGATTACAGTGACAAAATTTCGAAAATTTCAAATAGAAACATATACTTTTGTGTTGGAATGTGATCTCCATAGTGAAAAATCATGGAGTGTTGAAACTGTACCTGTAACACGAAAATCGTAGGTACTAAATAGACTAAGAAGAAAAGAGAAAACAACCAATAAATACAGAACAGCAACAGAAAACAAAACATTTGGTTTCACAAATTTTCCGCCTGACCTCCTTCACACACGATCGTATTTTGCATGCGGCCGATGATGTAAAGCACTGAGATACATAATATGGCTAGAGGAATCTGTTACCTGGTGTCTGATGGCATCTTCCAATTAGATGCAGTTTGAACATTAAATACATACACTTTAGATTTCAGGTATTCCCACAATCAGAAATCCATTGGAATGAGATTGGGAGACCTTGGTGGCCACGGAAATGTGAACTGATGGAAAATAATTCGGTTACCAAACTGCTGTGTTAAAAATCTTTGACAGGAGGACACACAAATGTATGCATTTAATTGCAAACTGCATCTGATTTGTAAGATGCCCTCAGATGTCAGTTCAACAGATTCTTCTTACCATACTACGGACTTCAGTGCTATACACCCTCTGCCACATGCAGTGTCATCGTGTGTGAAGGACGTCAGCGTGGAAAATTTATAAAGCACATTAAAAGTTTTTGCTTTCTGTTGCTTCTCTATAGTTATTGGTTGTTTTCTCTATTCTTTTTAGTTTGTCTAGCTCAGGCGATTTTTGTGCTACAGGTACTGTCGAAATGCTGTATATCTAGAACTTTTTGAACTATTTAACACTTTACTTTTTAACTGTAACCGTTCTTTCCGTGCACAAACTTTTCCCCACACTTCGTTGTTGATAGTCACTCGTAGCAGACGCAGTTTTTTTTTTTTTTTTTTTTGTGTCCGCAATTTCTATTTTTGTGTGCCATATAGTCATTGTTATGCGTTCAATAAAAGTATTCCAAATATATTTGAATTAACTCACTGCATTCCGACCTTTTGGATATCTCAACTACGTTTCGTTGGACTAGAAAGGTAAGAGAAATTTAATATGAAATTTTTTAGTTTAGAAGATTGTTTGGTGAGGTAAAATTGAGTTTCAAGAGAATGATGAAACTCAAAAGGTACTGTTACAAGGGTTGCTTATGGCTTTCCACTATGGAGATCACATTCCAATAAGAAAAAGTTGGTGTTGCTTTTTAAATTTTCGTAATCGTATCATTGTATCTGTTAGAGTTCAATTGATTTTTTTGTCATATGATCCTTGAGTTCATCTCTCATAATACCTTAAACCGAAATTTCTATGAATGGTACGATAGCTGAGGACTCGTATATCGTGAAAGTTTTTATAAACACCCTGTGCATAAAAGATATCAAAATAAAGATTATGAAGTGGATGATTTTAGTTGCATATACCTGTGATCAAAATGACAATAATTGATAATACATTGCTTATTTAACTAATTCACTGTAAAAATATTGCAAAATACTAGTTCTAAGAAAATTAAAGGATTGCGAAAGGTTTTATTTCGTAAATTCATTTTCTATTCGAAAATTATAGTTAGGTTTAAAAAAATGCAGCCTTCTTTGCTGCTTAAATATTTCATTTTTCACCATTCAACCTTTTTTTTGTTCTTCAGAAACACAGCAAGAAGAAATGCGAAAGTTCTGTTTCTGGGCTTGCTTCGTTTCAATTAATAAACAAGTTAACAGGTGATACAGGTTTTCATTTCTCAGTAATTCTTTTATATAAAGAGTTCGTAGGTACAAGGCTTTTATTACTTAAGAGCTGATTCTAACAAGACGAACTTCATTTCAGAGCTATAAATTATCAACCTACACAGTAATAAATATAAAGAGAAATTGTCAATTAGTGCAGTAATAAATTTCCAAATCTGTTGTAACATAGCGTTTATTATTTTTATGATTTTACTATTTTGAAATGAGATTCGTATCTTTCCCTGCAATTTTGAAATATAAAAGGGAAACCTCTAAATAAATAAACTTCACTAATTGAGTAGGAGTCATATAAATTGTGGCAAAAACTAATTTATTTATGAAAAATGAGGCATATTTCTATTATATTGCAAGGTAAATTATGAAACCCCGATGGAATGGTGAGAGCTTAACGTGTTATAGGTTATATGCATATAATATCCTGGATTATTAATTTTGTGCTCCTGTGTTTTGTAATATGCGTGTTGTAATTCCAAACAGTATGTCACATTATATAGTGAGTGGCTTATTTTTAAATCAGAAATCTCCAGTTGTCTTGCTTTTAATTACTTTTCAATTTCAATTTTTTTTAATTATTTCGCCACAACTTTCGGGTTCGAAATCCACTGTAGGTCTAATTAGCCCTCGTGTAGCGTAAAGCGACGAACAAAGCTTAACTATTTCGCCATTTCCAGATATTACATAATTTACTGGCAGAAGAAGCCTTGTGTAAAGCCTTTTGGATTTTTGGTATTGACAGAGTTCGGTTCGAAGCCCTACAAACGAAGCCAAACCAAATGCTTCCGTGTCTATAGCAGAAACATGAAAATGCTAAATCTGTAGATCGCAAAGACCTTTATAAAAAAAAAAAAAAGGGAATCAAAAACTGTAAAATATGACATTTGTATTGAAAACTGACCTTCTGTATTTTTGTTGTTCTTGCGTTACTAATATTTCTATATTTAATTGTTTGATTGTTGTTTCTATATAACAAAAATGTTTCCATACTTAATTCTGTGTAGGGAAAAAGTAAAGATATATCTTTCAAAATCTGTTATTTAGTTTATAATATTTGTAGTTATTGCTAGTTTGAAATATTTTTATGTTGTCAGAATACAAAATTCTTTTTTATTTACTTGTAGTGAATGCTTTTAATTTAATATGTCAAGAATATGCACATAACTCATTTCGAATAATTTGAATTCTTTTTTAAAATTTATTCAATGAATTGAAGTAAGCAGAAATAAATGAAGCGTTATCCATTTTATCTATTCGATTTATGTTCTAAAAATATTTAATTATTAAAGTTAATTCGATTCACATTAAAAGTTTATTAGTGTCTATTCCGAAGATAAATCTGTAGGTCGGAATATTCTTCCAGAGAGCTAAAAGGAGGAGCGTACGAACCCCAATTTGCTCCTCCAAGGGGATATTCGTTTAGAATTGCAGTAGAATGTGCAGTATGAATAGAGTGTAGCACTCTTTAGTCTAGTTAATTTCGAATCTCTTTTTCGTTCTAGTAGAGAATGAGAGTTCAAAATGTCTGCCATTTGAAAATAATTATAAATGAAGAAAAACACGACTTAATTTATTGTATGGGAAATAATGATTATTTATTGAAATAAAAATTTTAACACAATTTTGCCTCCCTTCATTCAATACTATTAATTACAGAAGAATATATGAATTTATATAAACACATATAAAATTTGTTAAAATTTATATGTAGAGGGTGATTATAATTAAAGTCCCACTTTCAAAATGCTGTAAAAACAAAACCAATTGTCACAATGAGTTCAAATTTGAACTGAAGATACTTGAAGGGGCAAACGGTACGGCATCAAAAAATGTTCCAAAGGGTATTAATAGATGGTGCTGTAAACGGCATAAAGAAAGTGAATTCAGCTGCCAGTGATATTTTGAATCGAAATTACAACGTATTTGGCATGAGTGGCACATTAAACCAACTGCAGTGTTCACTGTGCTTGATTGTTTCGTTTTTTGACGGAAAAAATGACTTCCAAGTCGTTCAACACTTGGGGCACTGTTAGTGGAAAGCCTATCCACCACTGCAAGGTTATACCAAATTGGATAGGAAAAATCGGTGGAATTTTTTTGAACTTTTTTTATGCTATACAGTTTCCCCCTTCTTCAAGTATCTTCAGTTCAAATTTGAACTCCTTGTGACGAGTGGTTCTTTTTTTTACAGCATTTTAAAAATGGATAAACCCCGTATTTAAAACAAAGAATTTTAAATATGTTATGCACTATTTATTTTTAATAAGTTAATCCTAAAAAATATAATTAGTTAAATTGTTCATTAGTTTTTCTTACAAAATACATGATTTAATTTTTCCTTATAAGAAATTTATTGTTTAGGATCTCTTTAAATATATTTTTAATATTGGTCAATTCTAATGGGAGGAATCGAATTTACGATAATAATCATCAATATATTGAAACATTTAAAAGTATACACTTAGAAGTATTAACTAATAAACAAACTTTCACCGAATTAATATTTTATTCAAGAATCAAATAAATGTATGAATTTCAATGAAGAAACAAGCATTTAAAAAAAAGAATTCATTTAGTTTAAACTATGTTATTTTATTCAACTAATCTATATCATTAGTCTCGATTTTTGTTACATTCCATCGAAACTATTTCCAAAATTAATCAATATAAATATTGTTAAGAACTGAATCACTTCAATTTAATTAAATCTAATTCATATACGCTTTTAATCTCTGTATAGAAAAATGAAATCCTCTTCAAATATTTTCGGGGCAGATAAAATAAATACTTTCCACGAATTCCTTCCTCCTGGAAATTCGAAAGAATTAAGTGGAAGAGATTAAAAGCACAATCTAATGTAAATATGCTGCTCGAAGGATTTATTTACTTAGAATATCTCATCCGTGAGAACAAGGATTTTCTGTGGTTTATGTCAGTTATGGAGCTTTGGAAAGGATCACTGAAACCCTTAAAGTATCTGGATCAACACTCGGCTTGCTTTGCACTGATATCGAGAAATGCGTTGCAGATTAGCACTATAGATTTCAATTCACAAATGACATTGAATGCCAGAGGATCGATGAAATGGTCTCAGTGGCTAGAATAGTTGGGCTAAATGGGAACTTTTGCAACTCGTTCGAATACAGGGTCTTCTTTCGTGATAATGGCATTGGGAAGATATGAGCATGACTATATATTTAAAAATATGTATTCATTTTCTAAGAAAAAAAGACCCATTTTAAAATCTTTTCACACATTGAAGTTCTTGGAGGGTATCTTAACAAAGGGTTAAAAACTTTTAGAGCTGATGACTGTCTATTGATTACATATGTTGCTGTTCTGATGCAGCAGGCAATACAGAGACAGTTAATCTTTATACCATAAGCAAGGGCTGCACCGCTATTACTCATTTAACACAACCCAGGGGGCACGTGTAGCTTGGAGATGTGCTACGGACGCGAATCACACTACCCCCACAATGCTCTACGATCCTATTAGACCAGGACTTACGGTTTAAAATGGATTCGAACCACTACAAACATCCATGACACTGCCGGGATTCGAACTAGAAACCTGTGGTACCGAGCTCCAGAGCACTAGCCATTCTGCCATCAGGACACTCCGATTATATATGTAGTAATTATGAAAATCCAAGTCATTATCTAATGGTTAACAGGACGCGCCACTTCTTCCAAGCTATCTTTTTGAATACTTTCGTGCATTAACAAAATATTTAATTTTTTGTATTTAGTTAACTTCTACTGATAATTGCATGTATATTAAAATCAAGTTCGAAATCACTATTTTATGGTTAAAAAGGGACCTGGTGGTTTGGCTTATTGGCTAGAATGTTCGATAAGGAAAACGAATCGAAATTCCTTTGTATATGGCCGGGGAGGATAAATATTTAGGTTGAAAGACTCTCCTTATGAACTTCGCAAATGGAAGCCTTGTGGTTCTTTGTTTCAAATTGTTGTAAAACCAAAGTGTAGCAGGTAACCCTTGATAAAATTGAATTTGCTTTGTATCTACTGTGTCAATTATAAAGGATCTCCTATCAAGTGTCTTACATCAACGATAACTTCTTCACTGCTAAAAATTATTTCAAATGGCTTTTATTAAGAATTGTTTGTAAATTAAATATAAATAACAAAATCATTATGAATTACTGAAATATTTTGTATCTGGCTAGACTGAAAATAAATGTATAAATGACATGTAAAACAGAAAGGATAAATGTTCAAATAAAGGGGGATTAGAAAATTTCATTAAAATGGTTATGCTGATTTTGTGTATATTTATAAAATGAATATCCTCTATTAAATTAAAATTGCTACTTATGAATTCTTAAAATCACATTGGTAGCATACAAACAAATATAACATAGTTCAAAAATTGTCTGTTACGGAAATCATAAATAAATGGACACTAAAACACATGCACTTAAAACGAATTACTGAACATTTATTTATATATATAACACAACAACGCCATTATTTCAAAAACTTTATTCATTAGGTTATATGTCGTTTTTAGATCCGTTGACAAATGAAATTATTTTAAGTTCTTATAATATCACAGCAGGTTCAGAACTCATAGATTTGAAACAAACAAAATTCAGAGACAAATGTGTATTGAAAAACAAATTCATTTTTTAAATAAAATTTATATTAATTGACTACACACTTTTCTTAGAAAATAATCCTTACATAAATATCCTTCTTAAAAATATATTGAAGATGACCTCATGGATTATCTTTTCTGAATAAAGTTTGAAATGAATCAATAAGGTGTCTCGAAGTTTTGCAAATCGATTAATATATTAATTTATTATGAACAAGCATAAAAATAACTTTCGTTAATGATCATGCCATTTGAAAGGAATGACAGGATTTTTTTAATAAGTTTTCTATTAATTTCCTCCAAAGTAAACCAATTTTTCTTCGAATAGATGCCTTAAAAATCATTATAAATCAGGAAAATGTATTCTTAACGTTGCATTTTAATAGTTTACATATCTTTGATATAGAGTTACATATAGTTTATTTCGCTTAAAAATAACACTGAACTATTAATGTTCGTATTTAACATATTTCGTTCAAACAATTAGAAATTTTTTTTTAATTAGTAGAAAAATATTATGTGTGAAGCCTAAAGCCACAAAAACAGTTAAATGTTCTTGTGCTTATTTTTGTTTTCAATTCACAATTCAGTACAACAGTCTAATTTTGTGTGAAAAGATTTAAACAGTAAAATTCTTACATTTTTTAAAAATAGATTGTTGTTCTTACTGATTATTTTAAATTTATGTGTTCATTACTATTTACTTATTTTTATATTTATACTACAGCTTTTTGACAAAAATTATCCAGTTAATATATTTCTTTTTAATTTTGAAGTAATTTAAAACAATTGAGGATTTTTTAAATTTAAGTACAAAGTAAACAGTAAGGTTAAAAATATTTTAAAGATGAAATTAAATGTGATTTCCTAATACACAATAATATAATAAAACATTTATTTCATCAATTTTTGAAGTACTTTTAAAATTATTTTCAAACCAATGAAAAGTATGATTACGACTTTTAAAAGTTCTTTTCGTAAATAAAAATATATACTTTAGAATAACAGCAATTTCACGTCAAAATAAAAAGTAATAGCAAGAGAAAAATAAATTGAATCAAGTTTATTTTAACTCTTGTAGAATCATAATTTTTAAATTCATAATATCTTGTATTATTATTTTTAGTTAGTTTAAAATTGCAATTAAAATTATTAACTTAAACGAATGCAAAATGAAGTGTCTCTATTAACTTTTTTTCCTTCTAGGAATTTAATGTTTAAAGCATTTATGATTATCTGCACCATTTCTTTTTAATCCCTTCACTAATATTCAAACATATATCCCATTGGAATGTGCAACAAATCGACAGAATGTTTGAATTTGAAAAGATGTGACATCTAAGCGACCCAATCAACTGGCATAAAAACTCATGATTCAAAATCAATTACTTCAATGTTTCATCTGAATCGTCTGAATGAATGCATTTTCCTCTATCGGTTTCTCGTTAATGATTAAAAGTGTTTGCTTATCACTGAATAGAATTTTCAGAATTTGTGCAAGAGGACAAAAAAAAAATAAAAGAAATCGTTCCAAATTACCTGCTGTGATGTATCTATTTTAGCGTCATTTTACTGTGAGAGACCTATCCAAGCAAGATATGAGCTGATGGTGCTTTTTTATGATGTATAATTTATTAATTTGGAATGATCTGAAATCATTTAATCACCATTTAATTGATAATATAATCAGAGGTATTCAATGGAGAGATTTTCTAATTCTCTCTTATCTAAAAATGCTTACAAGCAAATCTAACGATGGCATCTGAAAGCTACAAGGAATATATTGCAATCAAACTATTATCTCAATATGGTATGAAATAAAGAATATTATTTACAATGTGATATTCTATTACACCAATATTTAATTTCAATCTTCTATTTGGGAGTTAGAAATCTTCACAAAAAATTTGTTTAAAAGTAAGAAAGCATTTACTATAACGCATTCAATAAAAAATTTAATGGAATACGTTATAGTAAATGCTTTCTTACTTTTAAAACAAATTTTGCACACATTAATGAATATGTAATTAAATTATATAAAACTATTAATTATGCTTAACAACCATTTTCTCTTTTGCTAATAACATATGAGCCGTAAGTAATATTAACCAAGATTGAAGTAGTTTTTCTTAATGTGAAAATAATTTTAAGTAAGTGTTCCTTTCCAAAGTTTATGTTGGTTCTTATTTAAAGTTTTAAATAGTTTTAAGATTCTGAATTGTCAAACTTCTATTGATTGATATGCTTGTATAATGAATAATCTGCATTTATTAAAAATTATACCGATAAGACTTTCAGGTTCTGATAATTTATGTTCTTATGAATAACTTTAAAACAAGTTTCTGCAAAGTTAATAAGCTACCCATTTGCAAAGTCATGCGTATTAAAACAACAATGAAATGGAAGCATAAAAATCGTTGGCATAATTTGAAGATTTCAAGCTGAAAATTCAGAGATTATTATTCTTTAATTATGCATCCTACATCTAAAAGAAAAAAAAAATATCTTCAAATTGATCAATGATCAATTGATCTACAATTGATTTGTGTGTATCCTTACTTAAGCAGAATTTTTATAACATAATTAAAAAATTCAAAAGGCGACATAAGTTGTTACTTTAAAATCAAACAATATGTCTTAAGATTTAATAAACCTAGTAATATTTGGAAAAAAAGCACATGCTACAAATATAAATTGTACCTTTCAAGTAATATACAGTAAGTAATTAGATTTAATAATTACAATTGTTATTTTAAATATGGTATCATTCAAATGAAATAGGATATATAGCCTAGTGTTAAATTGATATTAAATTAGTTAAAAAATAAATGAAGGATTTAGTTCTCTCACCTTTACTCTTTTTACTGAATGTTATACAAATGGTCCAACTTACACATTTATTAAAGTACCGAAAACAAAACCTCTTTATGTTCTGGTCATAAAATTTCTTAAAACATTTTTTCCAAGTACACCATTTTACTTTAAATAAATTGGAAATAAAACAAAAAGAGAGAGAGAGAGAGAGAAAAGAAACTTTAAATCTTAGAGCCCTTTTTTCTATATTTATTGTGGAACAATTTATTAGCTTGTCTCCCTACTGGAAAATGTTCGTCAACGCCACCTGGTGTTCGAATTGCAATCTAAGTCGAACACGCAAACTGCCTTAATAGGGTAATTTTTATGAGGCTCTTCATCCTATTCTTTAATACATAAGATTGCTTATTTTATTTATTATTCCTCTTTAATGTTGGACTGTGTTAACGACTGATTTATCGTATAGTGGTTATATCTAGAAGGCAAATTTTTCCAAACATGGCGGAAACAAGTTAAATATTTATCTTTGTGATTTTTATCAGGGTGTGATAATTCGAGCTTTGTAATAATTAAAGGCGTCGGTACTTCAAACCTAACATTTATTGGATGATGAATAATACAATATTTTGTTCAAGTGATAGCTCAATTAAGTAGAAATTGGTTCCATTAAACCAGCTGCCCAGAACTAAAATGATCTGAATCATTAAATCAGCTGCTAGAAAGCAAACGATCTAAATGCAATATTCGGCGCCTTTGCTTTGCATTCGGCATAATTAAACCAAATAGTGTTTTATTTTTAATCTTTGTTTTGTTGCATCAATGTTATGGAACTTATTTAACTACTAATATCTTTTGAACATTTAACAACTCTTATTTACTATAAAGTTCATCTAATAGTTCGCGTAAGAATTTTGATGCAATTTAAATATATGTATATGTATTTAATTGTGATAGCTATAGTACTTACATTTATTATGAAATACAGGCATTCAAATAGTTTTAGTATACTGTTTAATTTGCTTAGAGATTAAAACTAGTGTTTAAAAATATCTTTTAAATTGTTTTCGATACTTTTTCTAGTACTAATGTAATAACATTAAAGAGACTCATAAAATTATATGAAAGTTATATATGAAATTATATAACTTTTTAGAATTATAGTATATATGAAAACAGTTAAAATCATAATATATAATCTAGAAGTAAATACAGTTCGAACATAAGGGAGACTGCATATTGTCTCGTATATTGGTAAATTAAATTTCCTGTTTCATGATTTATATTGATAAGTTTTATATTTAAGCATCATTTACTTAAAGTTTCAACAAAGTTTAGTTGATTAAATCCTATTAGGAGCTGTATCTTTGAAAATGATTATGGTTTATTACTCTCTCAGTAAAATAAGACCATTTAAAATGTTATAACGGCAGACAATTTAACAATGAGGCATTGTAGAATCTGTATTTCATTTATTTTACAGTAAGATATTTTTCCTTTAAAAGGTCTTCAGGAAACAAATCGCGTTATTTATTTTTTTTTAATTTACATGACGAACTAGAGTGGCCAAGTGAATAGCTCGCTAGGCTTCCAATCGAAGGGAAGTGGGTTCGACGCTTATGAAACCTAACCGTAAACATCAGGTGTCCCTAATCGCATGCTGATACGATATAACCGTAATGTAAACTAAAATAAAATAAAAAACGCAACAAATAAAAACATAACAAATACGCAATAACGTAAAATAAATACTGATGCGATAAAACCGTAGGCCGGGAAGTTGTTGCTTGAGGAGGAGCGTGAGAACCACCAAATGCACCACTAGTTCATTTTAATTTGCTGTGGTGTATGTTGGGTGGCACTAAATTGTCTACAGGTCTGCCATTTTAATGAAAAATAACCTCAGATTAAAAGATCCGGCATTGGAAAACAACAGCATTTTACATACATAAGTGTTGTGTGGTGGTGGTGGTTTTTTAAATTTATAAGTTAAAATCTAAAGGGAGACCCATTCACTAACTCCCAATTCATCAAAAATATGCTCAAAATTCGCAATAACCAATAAATTAATCTACGCTAATGCAACATTTTTTATTACAGGAGGTTCGAAAGTCTTCAGAGCTTTAAATTAAGAAGAGAGATATATATATACTCATAAGAAGTAAATGAAATGAGAAACACTTGATTTAAATAAAAATATATAATTTAATAATTATAAAATGGAAAAGAGTTTACATCAAGCGTACACACTATATATCTTCAGAAAAATATTTATTTGCAATTAATCAAATCGTTACCATATGACAATAAAAGTTGTCATACATGTTTACGGCTTATGTCTATATTAAGCTCGTTACGTAAAGAAAAACACATTGATGAACTATTATTAAAAGTGCTACTTCAAGATACAATGTTACATAAGATTTAATTAAGGCACAGATTTTAATAGCATGCTACTATAATGTATCACACTATGAAAAAATATATATTTATGTATAAGGAAAACCAACTATGTCTTAACACGAAACGGTATTTTGAGTTCCCTTTCTCTGGTGAATACCATAATCTCATGGGGACAAAAGAAAGTCTTAGATTCTTATCATCAAAGTTCATGACTTACATTTTCTCAGAAACTCATCGATAATTATGACAGTTTAAAAAGGTGTTCGGGCACCGAAGGCTATCAAAGTGCTACACCTTCGTAAAGGGTCAAGGCAGCAGGGGGCTAGATTACTTTGACCGCATCATCATTGGCGGCAGGAGCCACTTCTTCTGGACTTGACTCTCGCAAGAAGTCACTGTCTTGGAATTAGCATCTCGATTCTTCTTCACAGCGACAGCTCTTTACTGCATCATATAGTATTCCTTTTTTTCTGTGACGTTAGGATTACCTTGCTCTGGCTTTTGCTGGTAACACAGATTGCTCTTTCACCTCTCATTCTCCATCTGTGTCTGTTTGTCTCCCTATTATTTCCATTCAGGTAACACCATCGTGGTGATGATCTCGATTGTCCCCTTTCCTCCTCCTCTCTCTTGATCTCACCACACTTTTTATCCTCTTCAGATCATTTGCCCTTTTTATTATTAGCTGTATTTTAACTTTAAAATGGAGTCTATATGTTTTTCCTTTAGTGGAAGTGTTATCGATACCTAATCATTCCAAACATCTCGGCTAATCTTCTTGGGGATCAAGGGCCAATTTCTCCTACGCAAGAGGCACTCACAAAATATCTGGATAAGCACGGATTAGCATTTCACCGCCACACAAACAGCTTAATTCCTTTGCGACAGTTTACACCAATCAATAAATATTATTGAATGTCAACTTCTAAGCAGTTAACATCACTAAAACCCTTCTTCGACAAACATTTTCTCTCGGCTGCAGTGTGATCACTCACCACCTGCACTTTACCGATAGAAAAGCCACCAATTAAAAAATGAAAGGGGAAGCAGCACATTCTTTATTCTTGGTCCCAACTATATGTCACAAGGTAGTGACAACAAGAAAGGCCCTCTAATTTTTCTATCGACCGGTTTTCAATAAGAAAAGGAATTTTCACATATATACACTATATACTGTTATATACATTGATTATAGAATATTAAGGATTCTATACAAAAAGACAATTTAAACTATTGTCAAACACATGTCAACATGACAGTTGCAGATCCTCTTCTCCACAGTGCATCCTGAATAATGCTGATTATCAAGTTTCATATGTCTACGGAAGAAATTGCATCTTAAAAGAATCTTTTGTTTTAAAGAAATGAAATGTACCAAATGAATGTAAAATAAAATAAAGTTATTAAATTTTTTTCTTCAATTTTGGTTACTAAATATGCCAAAATCAGCTGGGAGGAACACGAAGATACGAAGAAACATGAGACATTGGAAGAAAGACAGCCGTGAAATATTTCTTTCCCCGTGATTTTCCTGATTAATCTTAAAAGTCCATTTAATAAGAAATGATTGCAACGATTACTCTCAAACCAAGAAAACATAAGCAAAAATGAATCAGAAAAATAAACCAACTTCAACTTTCCTCCCTGGATCGTAAAAACCCAGCTAAATGAAAAAAATCGTACACTGATTGTTTCTATATTATACCTGTTATCGAAAACATTTCGTATATTATCCACTATTATTGAAAATCCATTGATAATCTAGATAAAGAACAATAAAACGAAGAACTCCCACCTATTTGTGATTCCTAGCATACAACGGACTCGAAGTCAGTTGCTAAAGTTCTTTGGCAGTTATGAAGAATGAATGATTTATAGCGTTTCGTTTTGATTTTGTAACAATGGTTGTGTGCCACATTGATTTTTCTTATCAAAGTCGTTGTACAACGCAATAGACGAACGAATAGATGAATGTGCATTTTCTAGAGTATGACGTCATCAGATTCTTTGACATTCATTTTGATACATCTGAATTTGAGAGAGTGATCAGATTGAATAAATATTACATTTTCTGCCATTTGCATTTGTTTTGATTATTCAGAATTTTAATGATTCATGCAGCTCATGTAAAAACATCTAATAAATTTACTTCCGAAACATGGTTCTAACTATGTACGTTATTTTTTTCTCCGAATAATTACAAGACTAGAAAAAGAACTTGAATTTTTTGATAAATTAAAACTTTAAATCATCTCAAAACTCTTTTAATTTATATTATACCATATAAAATGTCCACTTCCTCCACATATAGCATTTTGTAAAAATGGACATAACAATATTCTTTATTTTAATAACGACGATATTCATTAAAAAAATCGAAGCAATATAAAGAGAAAGAGACAAAAATAAATTTTAATTTTTTAAATTTTACTTATGGACAATTGCCAAATCCTTACATTTCACCAAATTATTTTACATTCACACCACTATTAATCAAAGTCCTACTTCTTCCATGTTCTTCATTCAGTTTGGACGTCAATAACAATTTTCTTTTTAGTCATGGTAATAGGCAATAAATTAAGTATGAAAACATTATGTCTTTACCATACTGCTTTCTTCATCTTGGAAATATTAAAGAAGGATGTGATTGGCCTTTCCACCATTTTGCAAACCGCCCACCAAGCAATCACTTGGCGTGTTCAGACAAGTAATAGTATACACCTGTTTCATTTTCACTTCATTCGCTTCCCTTTCTTCGAAAGCATTGAAGCAAGAGGAAAAAACCCTTCGCCTGCTGTACCACAGCTACTTCTTAATCCACCCACCATTTTGTTGGGACCCGACATTGTTATTTTTCTTCCACGCATTGGAACAGCGATTGCTTCTTCTTTGGTAATCGCCTTACCACCGACATTTTATTGCTAGGCTTCGAGCTAAGGTGCTTATGGATTCCACATCTTAGCTTCAGCGGAGGATAATTGCGATTTCGGGGAGGGATTTTCCGATGTTAGGGGGATGAGATAGATATTACCTGTCTCCGTAGGGTTGCAGCGTCTAGCATGGTTGTTGCCAACCCCCAACCGAAAGAGTTAGTGGAAGTTTAGATGATTTTGTGTGTGTGCAATTACTTACGTATTGAAATCATCAGGTGAAATTGAATCTGATTTTCTTTCCTAGAATTTGAAATGCATCAAAAATAAGTTTCTATTGAAAATATTTTTGCAATTAATATTTTAATCTCTTCCTCCCAAAATATAAGATCCATAAGGTTTTTCTTTTAAATGGGATATGTCGAGTACAAAGAAAATACAGCTATGGGATTTGAAGGAAAACAAATATTCAATATTGAAATAGATATGTGATTAAAGCTTTTAAATTTAAAAGGATTTTAGCTCACAGCATTCAATATTGAAGAATAGATTCTGATTTCTTTAAACAATTATTTCATTGATAATAGGATAATAATTTTCTTTTCACAAATCTTGAAAAATCTAAATTCTGATATTTTTTTTTTTTTAAATCCTTTCCTATTTAATTCTGGAGCTTAAAAGAAATTCTTTTAGTGTGGAAAATTCTAGTAATTTTAAAAGTAATCAAACAATAAAATGTAATGAAACAATCAGAATAGAGCTAAAGTGAAGACATTCGACTACAGAACAAAACGATTGTAAAATTTATTAACGTAAATTAGGAAAAAAATAGATAAAAATAAAATAAATTAAAAAATATATATGGTACTGATATACAGGTTACCCATGAAATTTAGAAATTAATGTAATGACAAAAAGAATTACAGCAATCATAAAAAAAAAAAAAAATTAAACTATAGATTTCCAAACGAATCTCTTTTCTTTTCTCATTTTCACTTTGAAGTAAAATTGTCTTTGCTTTCGCCAGACGATCTTTTAGAACAATTTTGCGTTATATAATTATTAGCTCGTGAAAGAAATTTAAAAGATATCCAAAATTGAAAGTAGTAAAGGACATGAAATATTTATTGAAAGTGATCTAGCATGAAAAGATCTCACTCCCGAAAGCAATTTTGTGGGTAAAAAAATATAATAGAAAACAGTACATAAGATTTTAAAGCGTAAATAAATTTACAAATTTGGGACAAATTTTAATTGAAATTTTCTATCAAATAATATAACGAAAAAAAATAGAATGAATTCGAAATTAGGCAGGATCGAAGGAAACTGACAATTTTTCTTTTTTTTTGCCGATAATTAAGTTTACGTACAAATACCTCATTTCTGGTAAGACTAAATAAAACAAAAATTTTAATGTTAACAAAACCTCCTCAACTTAACATTCACTTTGAAATATTTAATAATATTTATCTATCGTGAAAATAATTCTGGAATAATGAAATCAGTTCGATAGGGCATTATATTGCCGATTCTTACTGTTGTTAGAAGTAAAAGGTTAATTCATTATCTACTGCATTACATACTTTTCAACACATTTATATGGATTACTAAATTATTAAAAATTAGTTTATTGCTTACAAAATTCTCCCCTTTTAAATTAGTAAGTACATTAATATTTTATTTTTATATTTCATAATATTTATTTTTAATTATTAACAATGCCTATTTTTTAGAATAGTTAAGTTAAGTGGCGAATTTAAAGTAAACATAATATAACTAAAAAGTTATTGTGCTAAATAATTAAAACAATTGAAATGTGTTACAATTTTACAATACAAAGTTAAAAATTTTTTTTTTTGATGAAAAGGAAATAATTATTCAAACATGTGGTTGTTACAGCTAAAACCGTTAAGATAATATTATTGCACTGACAAATAATCAGTAAACCAGTGTGAATGCAATGTATTCCAAATAAAAATATTAATTAAAATTATGATTAATATATGGATTTTTATTGAGTTAACTATAAAGAACTGGCTATTTCATATGAACCATATTCAATTAACTCTCACGACATTCGTGTTCTTGGAAGATCAGATATTCTTTTTCTAATTCGAAGACAGTGAAAAAGAAAACTTCAATTGTTGATTAATGTAGAAAAGTTCGCCTCATTCTTCATTCTTATCGCCTACAAAATTAAAAAAAAAAATCGATAATGTGGATCTGGCCAATTTTGTTTGTGATTTCATGTCTTACCTCAACTGAAGAGTTCTCCAAGAAAGAAGAAACCTATTGGATCAATAAAAAGCTAGATTATTGGAGCGATAGGGGAAGAAATGTGAAAAGAAGGGACTAAAATCTTTCATTTAAATTCCAGATTTAATTATCCACCTTTGCTTTCTAACGCAATTTACATATATGCCACAGGAATATAAATATGTATAAGTCTCGTTAGGATGGTTCTGTGCTCTACCAGATATGAGAAATAATAACAGTCGGGCTAGAAGGATAAAATGAATAAAAAAAAAATACTTTGCATTCGATGTCAAATCGAGGGGAATTTATTAAATTTGCATTTCCTTTAGGAGCTGATAATCAAAATTTATTATATAGGTGATAATGCATTTGTGCGTGGCTGAAAGCTGAAAATGTGTTTTTTCGCTTTTTCTAACTCGCTTTCAATTGATTTTCAACTTTCACAAAAAAAATAGTCTCTTGTGTATTGTTATGAATCTGTTGAATGCTGCAATTAGTCCTGTTAAAAGGGTTTTAGTGAAGAAGATGTACCGATAATAAAAAATTGCTAGAAAAGCTAAAATTGCTAACTTAATGAAAAATGAAATGGTACGTTAAAAATAAGCTTGGTAAATAGGGAGGTTTTTTTCTTTAACACAAGTGTGTATTATGATGATTTAAGTAATTTTGCTCATTTAAATTTAATTCTTCAAATCTCTTGAACGTGTGTGCTTTAAATAGGAGAACCAGTTTTAAAAAACACCCTCATTTAGACAGTATTATATTCCTTGCAATACTTATAATTTATAAAATTTATTTTATTAATGATTCCTCTTTTTGTTTGATGTTCTTTTCTATTAAATGCTTACTGATTATGAAAATTCACAAATTAAGATATTTGAAAAATTTGGATTGTTTAAATTTATGTAGAGATGTGTCAGTAAACGAGGATTTCTTCAATATGAAATATAATGGATTGAATAAAAAAACACCTTGGAACAACATTTCACGTGATTGCGAGACATGTTTCGGAAATACGTGATGTGACGTGGCCAGTTACTAATGTTAGACCAGTCACGCCGTTTTGATTCTTTAAAAATATTGTGCATCATTTTGAGGAGTTTAACATACTCCTTTAAAATTGATTTAAAAACAGAAAAGTATGCAAACTAAAATTGAAGAAATAATTATTTTTGTTAATCACTATACTTTTGAAGCTCTGCCAACCGAAGTGCTAAAACTATCAAATAAAAATCTGAATAGAATAGGAAAAAAAAACATTTATTTTTCCTGAAAATAATTAACTTTATTATTTTATAGACTAGTTATTTTAAGTATTCTTTTTCTCAATCGTGAATTTTTTTTTTAATTCGTTAAACAGTGATTAGTTAACGGTGACTGATAATAACATTGATAACAATGATAACATTTATTCAGTTAACAGTGATTCGTTAGTAGTGATTTTATCAAGTGATAAAAATCCCTGGATCGATAAAAAATTGTTTACTATAAGCGTTGTGCATTGCATGATGGATACTTTCTTCGCAATTGATTAATTAATTGATATCATTAAAAGATTAAGAAGGCAATAAAAATCACTATTGTTTCATTTAATACTATTACTGTACAAAATTATTCTTGTAAAAACAGAAATAATGGAATTGCATTTTGTTTTGAATCTTGACGATGTTTTTTACTCAATTTTGAACCTTAAGAGTTCAAATGTAAAAAAAAATGGAATCATGTTGAGAGAACTTCTGCATTACAAATATTTAACATGTGTGGCAGAATAGAATTTTTTTTAAAATATCTATTTTTCTTAAAAACATTTATTTCATTTAAGATTATAATTATTATTTTTCTGAAATAACTCTTTAATTTTAAACCTTTAAAAACTTTTTTTCTCTTATGATGAGACGTCTATTCCATTATCTATATAAAAAAACATTTGAAAAATAGCTTGTACTTAGTAAGGAATAAAACAAATCGTTTATTAAAGACTGGAAAAAATAAGCAATTAATGAGTTTTAGTTCCAGAATAGAAGGTTAAAACCCATTAAACCAGTAAAAGTTATTTTTTAATTTTTATAAAAAAATCCCTCGAATGTTTCTAAATCTATTGTAATTCTGATGTTTTAACTTTAAGATTTTAATATTTTTAAAATTCACTTTAAAAATAATTCCAGGAAATTTATTAAGTTTATTTCTATTAGTTTTTTTTTCTAACATTGCTTTCTAATGATCAAATGTACTTTAAGAGCAACAAGAATGTTCAGCTTTTTCATAAAAATGACCAGTGAGTAATTTTCCTACTTAGTTATTTTTGAAAAATTTTTAAAACCATTTTCTTGTCAAAGCTTACTCTTTAGCATCTAGAAGTCTTTTGGCTGAGAAATTAATCCCTAAATTATGATCTGCAGATTTTAGACTTGCATTCATTATCTCACTAACAGATTCTTTTACTTGCTTTAATTTATTAATTTCAAACATTAAGTGCCATAGAAAATTTGAAATAGGATTGATTTACATTAAGGAGTTTAGTGAATGTTAATTCTATTAACAATAAAAAGTTTATACAAAAGAATTTCACAGATTTTTATGGAGATATTTTTGGGAGGTTCCACTTTCTATTTGTTCATGATTGGCGTAAAATGTATTTGATTTGAGCAATTAGCTTTTGTTAGTTCTAAAATTATCACATGAATTTTTGAATTTTGTTTTACTGTTATTTGTGTACCTTATGGTACGATGAGTTTTCTTATGGATTAAATGGTAAATTGAACAAAAATTAAATTTTTGTTCCGATTGGTATAAATTATAAATTATATTCTAATGTCTGAAACAGAAGGTACTTTGCGTGTAAGCATTCATTTTATGAAAGTCACAGAATTTGACTTCCAAAGTGACACCACTTTGGTGTGTCATGCCATTAGCTTCTTATAAAGAGGGTGGAGGATCTTTTTAAGGTTAACGGCGGGCAGTGAGAAAAAATCCTCCACTCCGAAAGAGAGCTGAGGTGAGTGATACCAAATGACGATGCGAACCTGTAAATTAAGCGAGAAAGAGAATCGAATGAATACACCATCACATTGCTGCCATCACTTGAA
>BPLR01010032.1:0-104511 GCA_021605095.1 Caerostris extrusa
TTTTGTTCATGAATAAAATTACAAAAAAATTCCAATTTCTTCTTTTTTAATTAAATAAAACGTTAATTTTTTAAAAAGAAATTAGTTGTTTTTCACGTCATTTAAAAAATCGTCTTTTTCCATTTGTGCAGATGCAGAAAATTATTTGTAAATATTTGATTGGACTAAATTAATAATATTTTTTTTTGTTGTTATAGTTAAAGTGGTAAAATTTTTTTGTTTGCGATCGTCTTTTAGTTTTTGTTCATTTCAAGTGTTATTCTGATTAAATTTTTTACGAAAAAAAAAATGCTTTAGCGCTCTCTAAATTTATTTATGGATTTTTCTTAAAAAGTATTTTTTTATTTTACTTTAAAAAATACTTTTAATTCTTTAATTTCTTACTTAAGTAATTCTTTTAATTAATTCTTCAAATTTTTAAAGTAAAGTACTTTCTTAAAAGTAAAAAAAATACAGTTTTGAACAAAAATTGCATCACCTGTGAAATTGAAAAAATTATGTTTCATGCAAAGGTGCTATTATTAAAATAAAAATAAGACTGTAAGAATAAACTCATTTGTTTTAATTATTCAATTATTATAAATGAATTTCAAAAATGAAAAATGCAATATTTATTCAAAACAGTGGCATTGAGAAATTGCAACACAAATGCAGCATTTCATTTTGGTGATGCAATTTCTTTGTTTTATTGTATACAGCTACATTAAAACTGCGCAACGCAAGATCATATCTGTTAGTTTAACAATAAAATTTTTGCGCATTATCAGTAATTAAAATGTCATTTCAGAGCTTTCCTTGCAATATAAACTTTTCTTTTTATGTCTAAAATATCAATGTGGTCACAAATAAAAGCAAATTTTTTTATACAGAAAGGAAATTGAAATTCTTCTGAGTGTTTATGACAATGCTACAGGAATAAAATTTTTTTTTTTTTAAAGATTCTAAATTTATTTAAAGAAAAACAAATTTCTGAAAATCAGACATTTTGACTGTCAGCCATTTTATCCAGTTTAATGTAAATTTAATGGGTATCAGTCGGATAAAGAAGGCTATGCATTCAACACGAACCTAAATGGATCATGTTGTAGTTTAAAAATCACTTTTATTTTTGCCGTAAGCAAATTTTTGCTTATCGTACTTTAATATAGCATTTTATGTCTGACAGATTGCTTTGGTTTGTCGCTATACAGTAATTTTTGTACAATTTAGTTAATTAGACCGGGACCTACAGTTTAACATGAATCCCAAGCCACTAACAAACATTCCTACCATAGCCGGGATTCGAACCTGAAGCCCGTGATATGAAAGACCAAAGCGCTAGCCAATTGGTCATAAGGCCGCCAATAACCCCTAGGAGAAATGTATACTGAACATACTATAATAGGGGTCTGATGGCCTAGAGGCTAGCTCTCTGTACCACAGGTTTCGGGTTGGTTTGGAATCCACTTTAAACCGTAGGTCCCGGTCTAATGTGATCGTAGAGCGTTGTGGGGGTAGTGTTATTCGCGGCCGTACCATATCATCAAACTAAACGTTCCCCTTGCTAGTGTTCAATGCGTAACAACGGTGCAGCCCTTGCTTATGGCATAAAAATTTACTGTCTCTGTACTAACTGTCTCTGTGCTAGTATTGACAGCTGCTTTAGAGCAACAACATGCCATAATAACGTTCTTAAATATAAATTTATTATGCATATTATAATTCCTTAAAGAAACCTAATGTTTTTCGTATTAAAAATCCTTATACAGAACATGATTCGTGTTTGGAGATAATTTTTAGCATTGAAAAATTTAAATTTTTTTATCAATCTGTAAAAAAAATTATTTCAGTCTGTTTGTAACTTTTCTTATATGAATGAAGAATAATTTCATATATATATATATATATATATATTTATTTATTTACTACGAAATAAAGCAAATATTTCGTATACGGAAGCAGAATATTCCACAATATCCCACTACATAGTTCACCATAAAAAAAAAAATCTATATTATCTATATTATAATTCCTTAAATAAACCTAATGTCTTTCTTATTAAAAATCATTATACAGAACATGATTCGTGTTTGGAGATAATTTTTAGCATTGAAAAATTTAAATTTTTATCAATCTGCAAAAAAATTATTTCAGTCTGTTGTAACTTTCTTATACGAATGAAGAATAATTTCATATATATATATATATATATATTTATTTATTTACTACGAAATAAAGCAAATATTTCGTATACGTTTGAAGGATGAATATTCCACAATATCCCACTCAACAGATGAGTTCCAAAAGATTCTATATTATCTATATTATAAATTCCTTAAATAAACCTAATGTCTTTCTTATTAAAAATCATTATACAGAACATATTCAGTAGTTTGGAGATAATTTTTAGTAAAATTTAAATGAGCTTTTTTTCAAAACGGGTGTAAAATTATTTGACCAAGTTCTTTCTTTTCTTATATGAATGAAGAATAATTTCATATGGAACAATCAGTGTTCGAATTTATGAGAAGATAAGGTGTTTAATTAAACAGATTTTTGCCACAATATCCCAACATAGTTCACCATAAAAAAAAAAAAGAATTGTTTAAGAATGCCATAACAATGTTGTATGCATTGAGCATTAAATGTGGCAAATAAAAATACTGAGCTATTATATTATTTTTAACGGAAGTTGATTTATTTAACAGCCACGAGGGTTTTACTATTATGCGAAAATTCGTTTGATGGTTTATTTAAAAATAAACTAAATGGAAAGAAAATCTATCTAAGGTGTGGCATTTATATGCTCGAACTAACTGTTACCTCAAAATTATAGCATATATATATATATATATTTTATTTTATTAACATTTTTCAAATTTATTTTTTAAGTGTTCAATCTATCATTGTAGTCTTTTCTGAAATAAACCAATTTGAGTATTTAAATTATTTCAAACAAATATTCAACAGATATTTAAAATATGTAATAAACTGAATCAATTGATAATTAAACAATTTTTTTCATTTCAACAATTTGAATGATAATCAATTATTATTAAACAATTTCGTTTTTTTATCAAACAATTTCGTACATTTATTTAAACCAGGGGTCACCTCCAAATTACGGTCCGCGAGCACCATCAATCCGGCACGTCACAGTGTATATTGATTTCATTGTACATTGTAAATTTAATAATGTAAGTATGTAAGGATTCATTTTTTTTAAGTGTTCAATCTGTTCTGTAGGCTTTCTGAAATAAACCAAGTATTTGATTTTTCATTTAAATGATTTACAAACAAACAAATCTGCAACAGATGTTTGAAATCTGTAATAAACTGAATCAATTAATAATTAAACAATTTTGTTCATTTCAACAATTTGAATGATAATCAATAATAATTAAACAATAATTATAATCAATTATTATTAAACAGTTTCGTTCATTTTAACAATTTCGAACATTTAATCAAACAATTTCGTTCATTTATTTAAACCAGGGGTCACCTCCAAATTATGGTCCGCTAGCACCATCAATCCGGCACGTCACAGTGTGTATTGATTTCATTGTTAATTTATTTACATTGTAAATTTTACAATGTAAGTAAATATGTAAGTAATTACTTTTAAGTGCTCAATCTGTTTTGTAGTCTTTCTTAAATAACCAAGTATTTGATTTTTCAATTAAATTATTTACGAAAAAAACGAATTTTTAATAGATATTTCAAATCTGTAATAAACTGAATCAATTGATAATTAAACAATTTCGTTCATTTCAATAAGAAAATAAATTTAATCAAACAATTTTTGTACATTTATTTAAACCATGGTCTCCAAAGTATGGTCGGTCAGCACCATCAATCCTGCCGGTTACAGTGTTTATAGATTTCATTGTAAAATTTACAACGTTAGTAAATTTTGCAATGAAATCAATTAAATGTAAGTTATCACTTTAAGTGTTCAATCTGTTCTGAAGTATTTCTGAGTAAGTATTTAGCCAAGTATAATAAGCCAAGCCAGTATTTGATTTTTAATAATATGCCAAGTATTAGATTTTTACAGACAAGTATATAATTCCAAGTATTTAATAATAATATAAGTGTTTGTAACATTTATTGTAACATTTTCTTATAAGTAACATGAATACAGACAAGTATCTTTAAAAAAGACCTTAAGGACGATATATTCCTTCCCTTTCCTTATGAGCATAATGTATTCATTCAGTTTTTGGCATAAAAGTCCTATGGTGGGCCAAGGCAGTCAGATTTCGAGACAGGAGATGTTTGCCTTTTTACGGAGTGGGGTTGGGTTGTCAACCCGATTCTCTTCAGTCAGGATTAGACCGGGACCTATGGTTTAAAGTAGATTCCAAATCACTAAATAAACACTGGCACACACTGGCGCTCGGTACCACAGGTTTCGGGTTCGAGTCCCGGTGGTGCCATGGATGTGTGTAGTGGTTCGGAATCACTTTAAACCGTAGGTCCCGGTCCTAATAGGATCGTAGAGCGTTGCGGGGGCATTGTTACTCCGCGTCCGTGGCTTATCTTCAAGTTACACGCGCCCCCTGGGTCATACAAAGTGAGTAACGTCTGTGCAGCGCTTGCCTTAAGGCATCCAAGACGTCTATGTCTAAGTGTTAGCCAGCTGCATTAGAACAAATATATATATATATATATATATATATATATACAGCAAATGAAGTGAATTTAATTCACACCATGAAATAAATCACGAAGTCTGAGTCGAAAAATTTTTTTGGCCATTTTATTTTTTATTTTTATTTACTTGACCCCTGTTCAGAAAAAAAACCAGGAAAAAGAAACCCCCCCCTCCCCCTTTTAAAATTGGTATTAACCAAGGTCTCTGCCCCATAAATCAATAGCCATTGACCAGTTGTCAACTCATTTGTCACTGTCGAAGCGTGTTTTGTCTTCCTACATCCGGAGGAAGCGCAGTTTCTACTTGCCTTTTAACAACGCATTTCGAATGGAATG
Source organism: Caerostris extrusa (assembly GCA_021605095.1). Taxonomy (NCBI): domain Eukaryota; kingdom Metazoa; phylum Arthropoda; class Arachnida; order Araneae; family Araneidae; genus Caerostris; species Caerostris extrusa. The sequence continues at coordinate 4,975 of BPLR01010032.1, forward strand.
CTATTCAAATCCTTTATTGGGGAGTTTATTTGTTGTAAAACGAAGATATCATTCACGAATAGCAAATAAATAAGTGGTTGGAATGAGTTGTCTATAAAGGCATTCGAAAAGGGTATGAATGAGTTAAATGATTTGTAAACAAGTATTCCGGATATTTTCCAGTAAATGGAATGCAGGATTTGAATTGTGCTCTGCTATGTAAACTCGGAATTACTGTTGTAATTTAGTGATCCATTAAGTAAATAGCAAATATTTCACTAAAAATTTAATACAATTAGCTGAAGTTAGTTTCCTGGATATGCCAAAAGATATGTTATGGGACCTGATGGCAGAGTGGCTAGCGCTGTGGCGCTCCATAGATTAGGCCCACAGGTTTCGGGTTCGAGTTAAACCGGCGGTGCCCTGAATGTTGTAATGGTTCTGAATCCACTGAATCCACCAACCCTTGAGGTTTAGTCAGTCTAGAGCCCTCGTGGTTCCTCGCTCAAAAGTGAAACTGCCCTTAGCCATGGGCGTCTCCCTGCGATGGGGTCCTATGGACCTGGTGTAGGCTTTCCCGCACCAGGGGGATTAGTAACAACAACAACAATAACACAAAAATATATTATTCATTGTTTAAGAAATCTTTGTTAGAGATTGTTGCTATTAAAAAGCCTGACACGTGGCTCAATGGTAAAGTGCGTTGCTGGTGAGCATTAGGGCCAAGGTTCAATTCGCTGGCGGCATTGTTGTAGACACTATTTCAAAACACGAGGAACCTCGATGGCTTGTGAGGTTCAACGTCTTACTTCGTTAGTCGGACTACCTGGTGGTACCTTTTCCGGGTTTTCTCCCATACGATATGCAATTGTGGGGTAGTCCTCCCGGAAGGCATTGCCCTATTCCTTCAGCGACACGGAGCCAAACAGACTTCCACCTACGGGTGCTCCTTCACAACAGAGGCCCTCCCCTTCCCTCCTTCCACGAGACCATACGGGTTCTTCGAATTCTATAAGTTGCTATTAACCAAGGATAACAAACAAACATGATATAAAAATTGAAATGGATTTATCAATAATTCATTGATAATTTTTGCCAATATATTTAAAAATTTAGTTTTTAATTAATAAAAATAAACTGACAAATATGTTGTTGTTTCTTATCTCACTTGGTAGACAGCAGCATCTAGACCAAGCCCATGAACCCGTGTGGTCTCATGGAAGGAGGAAAAGGGGGGGGCAGCTTCTGTTGTGATGGATCACCTGTAGGCAGAAGTCTCACTTGGCTTCGTGACGCTAACTTTTTACAGGTTAAGGTTGTCGGCCGGGGTCCTGAATGGCGAGTGGTGGCTAGCGCTCTGGCGCTCGGTACCACAGGTTTCGGGTTCGAGTCCCGGCAGCGGCATGGATGTTTGTAGTGGTTCGGAATCCACTTTAAACCGTAGGTCCCTGTCCTAATAGGATCGTAGAGCGTTGCGGGGCCATTGTGACTACGCGTCCATGGCTTACTATCAAGCTACAAGCGCCCCTGGGTAATGCAAAGTGAGTAACGTCTGTGCAGCGCTTGCCTTAAGGCATCCAAGACCAAGCTGTCTAAGTGTTTGCCAGCTGCATTAGAAAGAAAGAAAAAAAAGGTTGTCGGTCCTACTCTCGACAGTCATCGGGACCAACAGATTCCGAATCACTACAATCATCCGCCTGGACTCGAACCCTATAGTGCCAATCTCCAGAACGCTAGCCACTCGGTCATCAGACCCCTTAACAAATATTGTTTAACATATTGGCATGAGTTTTTGTCATAGCTAACATTTATTACAAATATTTTATGTATTCTGAACTTTTTACAGGGTCTTATTTTGTATAATATTAATCAAACTATTTATTATAAAAGATATATTATGCTAATAATAATAATAATATTATTATATTAAAAATTTGCCCTTCACAAATATCGAGTTATATCATTTTTACCCAAAAAAAAAAAAAACGAAGATGTTGACACATAAATATCATCTACAGAAAAAAATGTACTGAATATTCTATTCAATAAAAAAATGAAAATTAATTTCTTGAGCTTTTATATATATATATATATATACACAATATTGGCACATCTTTTATAATAAAGCAGAAGTACTGATGCATTTTGGGTGCATTATCTGATTTTAATGCTTTATTTTTAAAAAATATATATTTTAAAGAATAACATTTCAAGAATAGGTTTATAAAAAGTAAAATTCTTCATTGTATTTTTTTATTTATTTCATTTGTTAAAGAAAACTTTCTTGTGAATGAAATCAAGATCAATTTTTGCTTCGTTCAAAATTTACCTGTTTGATTCGTATCGAGTCAATGAACCGATTCGAAAGATCCATATACTCGTTCTTTTTTATAAAGAACTCGAACGATTTTAAACTTGAAAACGACTTTTTTTTTTTTTTTTTTTTTTTTGTAGCAACGAAAAATATTTTTGGTAAACATTTAGTAGAAAGTAAAGAGGTGATATAAACAGTGTTAAGTTTCTTAAAATGTTCTGTTTTTTTTTTTATTAAAAACACTTTTATTATCAATAGGTTTTCAATTCGATAAATTTTAAATTATTTTGGAAGTAATAGTATTTCTATTTGTATTTCATAAGAAATTTCGAAATCAATTTTGATTAAGAAGAGATATGCATTATGACAAATATAAATAGATTTAAAAGACCATTCCATATTTATTCAAATGAATATTATTTCAACTATACTTTTATTTTCTAAAAATTTCAAATATAAGGCATTGTAATTGCATGTAATTAAATGCAATAACATAAGGTATCTTAAATAATTAATTAGAAAAAAAAACCTATTGTTTATTCGATTTAAATATTACTTTCTAAAATTTTCCTTTTATCTAATAGTTTTCATTTATTTAGAATTATTTTTCATTACTCGTTAATTGTTTTTAATTTTAACAATCAGAATTTATTTACAGTAAAACATTAATAAACGATAAATAATGATAATAATAAAATAGTAGTATTAAGTAATTAATAATAAAAATTAATATACGTTAATAATAATCAGTTAAAATATGTCTTACAAAAATTTTCCTTTTATTTAATAGTTTTCGTTTAGTTAAAATTATTTTTTATTACTAGTTAATTCTTTTTAATTTTGCCAATAAGAATTTATTTACAGCAAAAATTAACATACGATAAATAATAAAAATAAATTAATATTATTAAATAATTAGTAATAAAAATTAATATACTATATTAATAATCAATTAAAATATCTCTTACTAAAATTTAAATACTTAAATAATAATCAATTAAAATATCTCTTACTAAAATTTATTTATCTAATAGCTTTCGTTTAGTTAAAATTCCTTTTTTATTATACGTTATTTGTTTTTTATTTTAACAAGCAGAATTTTTTTTATAGTAAAATTTAATATACGATAAATAATAATAATAATAAAATTAATATTGCAATAATAAATTAATAGTATTAAATAATTAATAATAAAAATTAATATACGATAGTAATAATCAAGTAAAATATGTCTTACAAAAATTTTACTTTTATTTAATAGTTTTCGTTTAGTTAAAATTCTTCTTTATTACTAGTTAATTCTTTTTCATTTTGATAATAAGAATTTATTTATAGCAAACAATTAACATACGATAAATAATAATAATAAATTAATATTGTTAAATAATTAATAATAAAAATTAATATTATTAAATAATTAGTAATAAAAATTAATATTATTAAATAACTAGTAATAAAAATTAATATTATTAAATAACTAGTAATAAAAATTAATATTATAAAATAATTAGTAATAAAAATTAATATACTATATTAATCATCAATTAAAATATCTCTTACTAAAATTTACCTTTTATCTAATAGTTTTGTTTAGTTCAAATTCTTTTTTATTACTCGTTATTTGTTTTTAATTTTAACAAGTAGAATTTTTTTAGTAAAAATTTAATATACGATAAATAATAATAATAATAAAATTAATATCACAATAATAAATTAATATTATTAAATAATTAATAATAAAAATTAATATACGATAATAATAATCATTTAAAATATTTCTTACCAAAATTTTCCTTTCGTTTAACTAAAATCCATTTTCATTGCTCGTTAATTGTTTTTTAATTTTAACAATCAGAATTTATTTATAGTAAATTATTATTATATTTTAATCTTCCCTTTTTATACAAGGATTTGATCATCACATAAATGTGATGCTCACAGCGGATGATTCAAAATCACGAAATTTGAAACAACAACAATTTATTACTTTTAAATATCAATTTCATTGTTAAAATCACAATTAAACTCTTTTTAATCGAATTGTTTATTTTACAATATAAACCAATCTTTAGCACAAAAAACAGACAAGCAATAAAAGTAAATTATGCCACATTACTAAATGATTTCAAAGCAATTGCAATCAGAGCAATTAATTGCAAATGAAGATAAAGAAACTTAAATCTTGTTTATCTTAACCAGTACTTTAAGACGCTCAAGAATTTAATCGCTTGGAAAAAAATCTCTGACTGGCGGTTTTAAATTAAATAAAAGTAAAATAATTTTTTTTTATCTAAAGTAAATATCTGTACGTTGATATTTAATGATAAAACATAACGAATCTGATTAATATTTTTAATCTTAAACTAAATGCAGGTTTTTGAGATGAATATCATAAAATAATTCCACTTGGAAATTTTCTCTTGAGGAAAACTTTTTACATGATATAGATTTCTAATTAAATGAAGAAATTGTACGGTACTGTAGTAAAAATAATATTAGTAGTATAATATTCTTATATTATATACGTATAAAGAATAAATTACACATACAAAGAATGCGTTTAAGAGAAAGAAGAATTGTAGATAAAATTTTTGTTTAATAGCGAATAACTTTTTTTTTCATTATTAAAATGCTTCACACATTGAAGTATATTTTTCCAATTTCTGAGGCAAATATTTTGACATTTTTTGCTTTGAAAAATTTGTGAATTCATTCCTGAACAAATTAGAAGCAAAAATGTAAGGACAGAGGTAAGAAACTGAAAATTATATTATCTGGTTGTATCATTTAAAATTCATACTGATCAATCTTATTTTCATATGGCAAAAATAATTTATTCTAAATTGGTTAATTTTCATTTTTATACATCTGTTTTTACATTTATTTATGCATCAGTTATTATACTGATTTTTACGCCTGCTGTTAATACGTCTGTTATTGCAGTCATTTGTTATACATCTGTTAATACATTAATTTATACATCTGTTATTACAGTCATTTGTTGTACATCTGTTATTACATGAATTTATACGTTTGTCATTACAGTCATTTGTTGTACATCTGTTATTACATTAATTTATGCTTTTGCTATTGCAGTCATTTGTTATACATCTGTTAAAATTTGTACGTCTGTTATTACAGTCATTTGTTATATGTCTATCATTACATTAATTAATATGTCTGCTATTAAAGTCATTTGTTATGCGCCTGTTATTACAGTCATTTGTTATACGTCTGCCATTACATTAATTTATACGTCTCTTAATAAAGTCATTTCTTATACGTCTGTTATTACAGTCATTTGTTATACGTCTGTTATTACAGTCATTTGTTATACGTCTGTTAATACATTAATTTATATGTCTGTTATTACAGTCATTTGTTATACGTCTGTTAATCATTTGTCTGTCAACGATGAAGCGGAATGATATAACTTTTATGAATTCAAAGTAGTTTTGGTCAAAATATAATGAGTTGATTAATATTCATAGCAATTTAAAACTTGTGGGTATCAATATACTATATATTATAAAGTTAAAAACAAATATTAGATTGAGCATAGACATATAGAACATACACATAGAAGTATAGACTGAGCATTGAAACATTTTGAATGTATTAATAATGTACTTACATATAGGCGCAGAGCTCTCCTTCTATTGAGTCGACAATTAATCTCCACCTCCACAGCAACGCAATACTTTTTGCGTCTCCTCTTGCGTATGCCGAAAAACATCCTCCTTACAAATTTGGTTGCACTTTGCCGATGCGTACTTTATTAAGTTATTTTAAAGCAGTTGTTGGTCATTTCACAATATTTTTAAACTGCACAATCCTTACATTATTGCACCAAATAGTTTTTAAAAACCCTAAAAATATTGGTTAAATATGTCAATATATGTGATTGTTTAATGAATGACATTCAAAGTCATTATTGATCATTTCACAGAGTTGGTATACTAACAGAATAATGGTTAGTCACAAATATCAATCTCTAAAGCTTATCAAAACGTCACAAACTGTCGATCTTTAGAGATACAAACTGTCTATCTCTATCTACAGATAATGACTTTAAAGTGAAAATTAATTTTATCACTCATTATGGATTGATTAATTGATGTGCATATTGATGGTTTCATCAAGATTGGAGCATATATTTTGTAAAATATTGTAAAAAATCCTTGGACTTTTAGTCAATATTTGAAGGCTTGATTAGTTCTCCAATTATAATGGAATAATCATTCGATTAGTATATATTATTCTATTTGCTACATATTATTCAATTACTTATTAACAATTCTTGGTTTGAAATGCTGATCATATTTTATCGGTCCTTTCACAAGATTTTTAACTGCATAATCCTTTTTATTATTGCTCCGAATAATTTTTTAAAAAGATTATGTCAAGAATGTTAAATAAATGCCATTTAAAGTCATTATTGTTCAATTCACAAAGTTGGCATTATCCTTTTACAGAAATGTTTAGTCACAAGCTGTCGATCTCTAAACGCCAATCAAAGCATCCCAAATTGTCAATTCTACCTATAGATAATGACTTTAAAGTGAAAATTAATTTTATGACAATCATGGATTTATTAATTGGTATGCATATTCATGATCTCGTTGCAAGATTGCTGTTTTTCGTCAAGATTGCCGCACACATTTCGTAAAATATTTTAACAAACCACTGAACTTTCACTCAGTATATGAAGACTTAATTAGTTGCCATTAATAATGGAATAATCATTCGATTAGTATATATTATTCTATTGGCTACATATCATTCAATTACTTTTTAACTTTTAGTTCTTGGTTTTAAAAGGCTGATTTAAAATACATTAAATTCTACTAAGGCAGAGATCACACATCTATAAAGGAAAATAAACGAGATAATCCATGGGTAAAGATGTCTTTTATATCCATATAAAACTCACTTATATAGTCAATAATTATTAAAAAGAAAGCACAATTATCGTCGATGACGTCTGTTGGTATTCCTTCGCAGATTTCTGAAAAAGTTCACCATAAAACGGAAAAGATGTCTCAAAAGGTACCTCATGTTACCATAGTAATAATTACATCGGACAAGCATTTGACATAACTTAAAGACATAACAACGCACATTGTGGCAGATGATCAAGATTCAACTCGTATATTTTCTTTCAAGTGAATGACATGAGTAGATTATTCATCTAACAGGTTGTATTTTTATCCACAGGATTTAACTACTATGACATATTGAATTATTAATACACATAAAGTTTGGTACGAGTATTAATCTTTATGCCATAGTAATAATTACATCAACTGATTGCTCTGTGAAGATATATACTTTTAACAAGCAATATAAAAATAGATGAATAACAATCAGTGGGTAATTAGCATATTATATACGCATTTCAAAACACAATACTTGAAATCCAAAAATAACGAAAGAAGAACTATGAACTGTCCATTAAAAACTCACTTCAGATATATGTGAGGGGATTAAGTCTTACGAAATTTTGTCCATTCACATGGGTCAAAAAAGTCACAAATAGAATCTTGTTGGTCCAAGTGATATGTGAGTAGTATTACATACGCATTTTATGACACAATACTTGAAATCAAAAATAACGATGGAAGAACTATCCATAAAAAATCCACTTCAGATATATGTGAGGGATTAAGTTGTAGGCAATTTCGTCTACTCACATAGGCCAAGAAGTCACAGAAACTTCACAATAATCCAAATCCAAATCAGTTTTAGTTCTTGGTTATATGAATCATCATCTTCAAATTGAGAAGATCCCTCATTTTTGTCACAAATCACAAACAAGCACTTATTTGCAGCTATCTCTTAATCTCAATGTGCAGCTGTGAGTTCGTACTGATCGATCAAAAAAATTATGCCACATCTCCCGAACTCACTCTCCAAAACCATGAAAAAGAATTCCTGCAAAAAAAGGAATCCAGCCAAAAAAGAAATCAAACCCGAAATATGTCAAACATTTGTGCCTGTGACACCATGTCAGCCATCCGTTGCACCAAAGAAAACCTCTTCACTCCGTTAAAGCAACTGTCACAATAGCTGTATTTTTTTATTCATCTATTTTGACATAGGAAGCCGCTATACTTCCACGTTAGCAGGTGAGACAGGACATTGCAAAAGGCAGGCATGCTTATCTTTGCTTCAGATAGTGTCGCGTGTGTCATGTCCTGTTTTGATGAGATCCATCCTGTACCGAGGTCGACGGAGTCCCTTTCTGAGGCTGCCATGCTCTGATTTCTAGAAATGATTACGATTCCATGGAGGGTTTTTAAATACTTCGCGTTATGGTAGAGGGGTTCGCTTTGTCGAGGGGCAATCGTAGCGTTGTTGGAAAAAGACGTTTGGGATACTTGGTGAAAGGGCGAGTTATGCCGGGACACGAGTAATCGAATTTGCACTTTGATGCTCGGTTGGCTTTGGTGGTAGCGAGGAGTTCTAGAAGATTTGTTCCGTTTCTTTGATTTATTCAAATGTACGATCTCGTACACGGAACTGCTAGCATACTATGTAACGGTACTTACTGCTCTGTATCTAGTTAGAAATGCATACAAAAATACTTAGTTAAATCATTTTTAAGAAAAAAAAATGGAATGTGTTTACATGCGTTATAGACAATTAAACATGTTTTACATGTGCTAGAGTTTTACATGTATTACATGTGTTAGAGTTTTACATGTATTACAAACAGTTATTTAGTTTCTATTTTTGCATTTCTCGCTAGTTAAGCAAGAAATGCAAAAGCACTAGTCTTTAGTTAAGCGATGTCCTTCAGGATCCTGCTTCAAAACAATCCTCCATATTTTTCAGAAAAAAATGGAGGATATTTTATAGATGTGTTATAGACAGTTTATTTTTTTTTTTTATTTTGTATCTCTCACTAGCTAGCATCATAATTATTTATACCAACCAGTAATAGAACCATCAATCTTTTGTATCACATAACACTGTTTTCCTACAAGTAAGCTGAATAAGATTATCAGTTTTTTAATTGTTTTTTTTCCCAATACTTAAAAAAGAAAGATGTTTTTTTTTTTTTTTTTTTCCACGAATAGTTTTTTATATTCATAAGCTGTTGTTGGGAGATTTTTTTCAAAAAAAAGCGTCATATAAAGAGTAATTTTTAAAAGAAGATTTCCATCTGACATTGAAATATTACGTTGTAGAATGTTGAAAATCTTCTGGCATTTTAACTTGATGTTAAAATGGATTTGTTTATCATTTAACGACAATAAACGAATTAGCGAAACGATTGTATAGACGAAATACTTCACATGAATAAAATAAAACTATCTTTATTAAAGAGACTGCACTGATTTCTTATTTATTTAATTAAATAAAGTAAAAAAATTGTTTTTAATATAAATGGAATCGCTAAAAATTAATTTAGATGTTTGTTTGGTAGATAAAAGATTATAAAATAATACGATAACTGTACAATGGTATGCATTCACTACACATTAAATATCTGTCTGATTGTAAAATAAGTTTTTTTATTTACAATGTTGCATAATAATAACATAAATAAATACTTAATAAAATCTTCTTACATTTTATCTGGTTTCTTAATTAGTTGTTAAAATGGATTTGTATATCATTTAGCTACAATAAACGAATTAACAAAATAATTGTATAGACGATATACTTCACAAAAAATAAGATAAAAATCAAGAATTTTGTATTTTTAAAGACTTGTGATTTGAGAATAATATACTGCACGATGTTAAACGGCCAAAACTGTTATGCTTTCATATTGATTCACCTGCAGAGCCATTAAATGTGAAATAAAAATGAAAGCGCAGTGAATATTTTACCGACCGAAAAATAATAAAAAGTGAAAAGTATATCTAAAAAAGTAAAAGCTGAACTAAAATTTCCTAATGCTTATTTATAATTTTATTTAGGGAGAATGCGTTTTGGAATTATTTTTGTTTTTTAATGGATGTGAAGTATCATTATAATTTCTTTCATTATAATTTTCTATTCTATTTTTAAATTTTATTTCATTTTCTATTTTTAAATCATTTTCTACAAACTGTAAATCACAATATCTATCAACCCCCCATAAACGTTACTTCAAACTAAAAAGGGCTTATATTGGTATATTGGTTATGTCTATTACCAATTTAATAATAAAAAAAAGAAATATACGCGTATAATATGTTAACATATTGTTGGTTAGTAATACACTGTACAAATTATATACAGTCGAAAGGATATTGTATAAATTTTATTTTTATACGCAAATTATTATTACACATATTTCTGACTATAATTTTAAATAAATATAATAATTTTACTTTTCTAAGAATTATTTACAGTCAAATTTTATTCTAGCAATTTTATAGTATGGGTGAGACTGATATCCGAAAGGACTAGCACTCTGTAGATCGGTGCCACAGGCTCAAGGTTAGAATCCCAGCGGTGCCATGTATGTTTGTAGTGGCATGGATGTTTACTAGTTGTTCCGAATCCCCCTGTAAAACTGTAGGTCCCGGTCTGATTAGCTCAAAGTGTGCACAAAATGATCGTAGAGCGACAAACCAAACTTGGCCCACCAAGGGCTGTTGCGCCAGTGAAGAAAAAAAGTTAATAGAACATTCGTTTCAATTTTAAAAGCAGTAATTAACGTCATTAAATTTATTAAATGATCAATAGGTTTGGTCGATCCTAAGCCGACAGGTATTATCCAATAGCTCCAGTGTCTAGGCAGGGTATTAGAATATTCAATACGTAAGCCTGAAAGTCCTTTCGCAAATAATGGATGATTGAATGGAGGGTAGTAATTTCATCCTTCCTCTTTTTCACTGTTGCAACAACCCCATGGCTTGCCAAGGCCGTCTGCCTACTGTCAGATTTCGAGAGAGGAGATTTTTTTTTTACGATGTAGGGTTGTCAGCCCTACGTCAAACGCTCTACAGTCATATTAGACCTTCAGGGCACAGTGATGTGGTGTGGTGTAGTAGAAGTAGTAGTCATATTAGAAAGGGACCTGAATGGTTGAGTGTCTAGCGCTCTGGCACTCGGTGTCACATGTTTCGGATTGGAGTCTGGCGGTGCCATGGATGTTTGTAATTGGTTCGGAATCCACTTTAAGACGTAGTTTCTGGTCTAATAGGATCATACAGCGTCATGGAGCCGAGTTAGACTTCTCTCACCCACATCTTTCCCAAACTGTAAAGGGACAACTCCCCTCTAGGCACAGTGAGGGGGTGTGGTGTAGCAGTAATAGTAGTAGTAAACATATTATACCGGGGCCTACTATTTAAAGTGGATTCCTAACCATTACAAATATCCATGGCACCTCTGGGACTCCAACCCGAAACCTGTGGCACAGAGCACCAAGTAATATTTTTTATAATATTTGTTAATTATTCATTTATTCCAAATGTTGCCCCAAAGGTGTTAGCCCGAAACGGATGTGATATTAAGAAATGTTGACCTACTGAAGTGGTCTTTTTATAATAAACCACTCAACAAGCTTATCGGATTCATTATTCTTCCCATTTGAAGGAAACCCCCACCCCACTTTTTCTTCATAATATTAGTAAAAAGTTGTTTTATTTACCCGGTGGAGTCTTGCCTGTTATATTTAGCAGACGCATCTATCTCGATTTCGAAATCAGTTTTGAGCGCGGAGGAAGCACCGGCCTTGACATTTCCTCCTTACGTGGAATTCAAAGATCCGATTAAAATGGCAAAAAGGATACGAACTGGAAGGATGTTTGAAGAACCGATAAAAGGTTTGCTAAATCTCCATCTTGCGCAAACAGAAACGTTATTTTACGTACATGTCGTGTACAAAGCATATCAATCAATTGTTTGTGAATAATCGATTACGATTCCTTCTTTTTTGTACGAATCAACTTGCTGTGTGAGTGGGAATTAAATTAGAATAGATATTAAAATGAGCAATTTTCTGAATCCAATAATGATGGGTATTCAAATGAGTAAATATTACAAGAAATATTAAAATGAGCAATAAATAGAAATCGTAATAATAGGTATTAAAATGGAGAAATAATAGATATAAAAATTAAGATCTTTAAAAGGACTTTTCATTTACATTTTGCTTAGACCATTATAGTTAATTTGTACAGTCTACTGAAAGTTATGTTTTACATTTGTTTATTTTTTTAATTAGAACTATTCTGACTTAAGGAAAAATTAAATCTACTTTAGAGCTATTAAAGACAAGGGGAGGGGAGTAAGGTATATAAATTGTGTGTTTTCGAACTAAGGTTTGAGACCCAACAATCGATGCCCAGCCTGGGCGCCAATCGGCTAACGCTCTGGCATTTAGACACACAGGCTTCAGGTTCGAATCTTGGTGTTGCCATGGATGTTTGGGAGTGGTTCGGAATCCACGTTAAACTGTAGGTCCCTAACTAATTAGCCTAAAGTGTACGAAACCGTTGAGCGACAAACCAAACCTAAACCCTCAAGCCCAACTGACAGAAAGTTCAACCTACAGATTTATCGTGCACCGATATGGAAATTTAACGTTTACAACCGTTGGTCGAATTTTGAACTTCTTTCTTTACTATAAAAACCTAAATGCACTGAGACGTTCCGGAGTCGTGGTTATAATCTAAGGCCATACAAGTAGAATTTTTTGTATATTCGTTATTTTTCTCTTTTTTTTTTTTTTTTTTTTTTTTTGTTGAATTGCTGTCAATAACAGAGAAAACTTTTGATCCTTTAAATCAAACCACACAGAAGTTGTTACATAAAAAAGATCTTTTATGGATCTGATTTAAATATGGATTTGATTTTTAAGTCAAGAATAATCTAGTATATATTAAGCTTGCCCATGTGTGCGTTTCTTTTTTTTTGTCAAAAAATTTACCAAAATTCGAAATCCGTATATAACCCGAAATGGAAAAATTTTCTGTAACGTTCATTTATCTACGGTATTCTTTTATTATTTCTAATGCGCGTTTTGGTAGTTTTCTGTTAGCCTGGCACAAATTTTCCAAACACATACAGATTTTTCATATCGAAGACGGCTCAATAACCAGCAATTTCGAAAATTAAACAATTGATTTTAATAAAGCGAATAACTCATTTTATTTAAAATTATTTCTTTGATAAACTGATGAAATATAAACTACAGGAATAAAAACGTGCTTTATTTGACGATTTATCACTTGCGCCCGATTAAAGGAAATTTTGCATTTTTTACGAGTTGAACGGATCAGTATACAAGCCGATACCTTACTTTAGTTTTAAAAATGTTCTTAAAATTCTCGCCATGTAACTATGTTTCCTCCTACACATTAGCAGGAGAACTCCCTGTAGCGTTCAGGAGAAATGGTTAATTGGCCTATAGAACCCTCACCAGGGCCGGAGTATCTTTCGTGCACCCTGCGCGTACCTGAGTATCAGGTTTTTAGCTTAGAAGGGAAATCCTTCCACGAATCTATAATTATATATCTTTAAATGTGTTACATACTATATTGCCTGTAATTGTGTGTGTGTGGTATTTGTTCGTGAGGCAATAAAGCTGTGAGTTCTCAAACCTGTGTCTGAAGTCTCAACCCAACAAAATCCATATACAATACAGCTGCACAACCTCCACACTACAACCTTCAACTTTATTTATATATTTTACTTTAAAAAATATTAATAAACGACTTAAGAACGCCATGATTGAAAAACAATGTTAAAAATATCGTGAAAATAAATTTTAAGACAAATATTATGTGTCATAACACCAGAAAAGAACAATGTTTTGTATTCACATACCACATATGCATTAAATTCTTACACAATTCTATGCACTTTCAAATCCACATCCAAAATTTACGCAGCCAAATATTTGAATAGAAGACGGTAAAAATAAATATTTATTATGAATATCTTTAATGAAAATCACCTATTTTAAAAAAAAAATGAAAAATGATAAAAATGCAGGAGACATCTTTAAAAATCAACAGAAAAAAATTACATTTACATTAACCACATTACAAAACCACATTTCTGAGACATCTGTATATTTATCCCAAACTCTAATGTAATATTTTTGCTTGAATAGAACTTGTATATAATACATATTTATGTTTTATACCTACACACTTCGAATACATTTAACACATAAAGAAAGAGAAAAATTCAGAATAATTCGGAAAAAAAAAAAAATTACGCCATTCTACAACTATTCGAATTCGCAATTCAAAGTTTTCATATAGTTTTCCAGCTGCATTAGAACAAAAAAAAAAAGTTTTCATATAAAAATATTTGAATAAAAGTTGCACAGTGTTAGTATGCTGTATGTATATTTTCAATAGCACGTCTAATACATATGGCAAACAGACATTGTGCGAATTGCAGAGCACTTCTTAAAATAAATAAATAAATAAAAACTTAAATCTTACACTCTGAAAAAAAAATTATCCAATTTCAGTTTCACACTAAACAAACTAACCTATATATCATGTCTTTGTCGCCACTAAGTAAATGGCCGCAATTTACGATAATTTACTTTGGGACCTATTGTTGGTGTTGCGCGTGTGCGAGTCCCACTACATTGTAACAAGAAACTCGACAAGGAACAGCGCTCTCTTTCATCGCACCACTTCAGTTCACTTCACCGAAAAAGGCGCAGACGAAAAGAAGCTGCCAGCAACAATGGGTGCTGCCATGCACCGTTTAATTGACCTTCGAAAGAATGGACGGCGACATTTTAACATGCTAAACTTATGAACTACATCTTGATGTTCAGCTCAGTGACCTGGTGTGGTAAAGAAGCGAGTGGACAAAAACCGTTTAATAAAGCGTGAAAATTAAATATTTAACCATTCTTTATGTATTTAAACGCAAATCTAACATTTCATTTGTTATCCCATTTGTATTAGCATGGTAAACTTATGAACTTCATTTTGATGTTCAACTTAGTAGCCTGGCGTGCAAAGCGAATAAACAAAACTTGTTTAATAAAACGTACAATATAACTTAGTCAACAAATATTTCACTTCAAATATATTATTTAATTGTTATACATTTATATGCTTTATATAGGCCATAATCCTAAATTTGTTGTAGCATGCTAAATGTATGCACTACATCTTGATGTTCAACTCAGTAACCTGGCGTGCAAAGCGAATAAACAAGAACTGTTTAATAAAGCGTACAAATGTAACTTATTTAACAAATATTTCACCTCCAATATATTATTTCAATTGTTATTTATTCTCATAATTATATGCTTTATTGACTATATTCTTAAATTTGTATCAGTATTCTAATCTTATGATCTTCATTTTGATGTTTAATTCTGTAACTTGATGTAGTAAGAGTTAAAAGTTAAATAAAGCGTAAAAGTTAAATATTTAACGATTCTTTATGTATTTAAACGTAAATCTAACATTTCAATTGCTATCCACATAATTATATGCTTCATCGACTATATTCCTAAACTTTTTTTTAGCATGCTAACCTTATGAACTGCATCTTGGTGTTCAACTCAGTAAAATGTGTGAAAGCAAGCGAATGAACAGAAAATGTTTCATAAAATGTGCAAATATAATTTATTTAACAAATATATCACCTGAAATATATTATTTCAATTGTTATCTATATGATTTTATGCTTTAGATTGGCCATATTCCTAAACTTGTTTTAGTAAGATAAATTTATGAACTGCAACTAGATGTTCAGCTCAGTGACCTGTTTATGTTAAGAAGTGAATGGACAAAAATGTTTAATAAACAGTTAAAATTAAGTATTTAATGATTCTATATGTATTTAAACATAAATCTAACATAATTGTTATCCACATAATTTATATGCTTTATATTGGTTATATTCCTCATCGATGAATCTCATTTTAATATTCAACTCAGTAACCTTGTGTGTTAGTAAGCGAATGAACAAAAATTGTTTAATAAAACGTACAAATATAACTCATTTAAGAATAGTTGATATATTTCAAATCAAATATATTACTTCATTGTTATCCACATAATTATATGTTTATTGGTTATATTATAAATTTGTATTAGCATGCTAAACTTATGATCTTCATTTTGATGTTCAACCCAGTAACCTGGTGTGTTCATAAAAGAATGGACAAAAATTGGTTAATAAAGCGCACAAATACAACTTATTTAACAATTATTCATATATTTTACCCCAAAATGTGTTATTTTAATTGTTATCAAAATAATTTTATGTTTCATTTTGGTTATATTCCTAAATTTGTTTTAGCATGCTAAGCTCATGAACTACTATTGTGACCAAAAAGTAAAACCAATTTTAAATTTAAATTTCCTGGGCATATGGAATTTCAATTTTTTTCTTTTTTAGGTTGTTGGCATTGTCCTTCACATTTGTGTGAAATTTCACACCAAAATATTCGTAAGTGTTTCAGTTACGCTTGGTTTTGTGAGACGCCAAAAGTGATTTCGGCGATTTTTGAAATGTCTGAATTCATTGAGCAAAGAATTTGCATTCAATTTTGTTTCCGGAAACGTATAGAATGTTGCAGAAAGCATTCGGTGAGCAAACTATATCGGAAAGAAATGTTTACAAGTGGTATAAACAGTTCAAAGAAGGCGGAGAACGCGTTGAAGACGAAGAGCTCTCTGACTGATCATCAACCTCAATCGAAAAAAGCTCAAGTTAAAAAAATTAATGATTTGGTGCTTGCAAACCGTCGATTTACAATTAGAGACCTTGCTGATGATGTTGGATTTTCAAAAGGATCGGTCAATTTCATTTTAAAAGATGTTTTGCGCCTCAAACGCGTCAAATCTCGATTGGTACCGAAAACACTGATTTTTTTTTTTTTTTTTTTTTTTTTTTTTGAAAAACATCGTCACGTTGAATTGTGGGAAATAACGTTGACAAGTTGAACAAACAAGTTGAAATGCATCATAACTGGAGATGAGACTTGGATTTATGCTTATCACCCGGAAACAACCGATCACTCGAGCGAATATCGTGACAAAGGTGAAGCAAGACCGAAAAGAGCACGCCAAAGTCGCTCAAAAATCAAGGTCATGTCGACTGTTTTCTTCGATTACCGTGGTGTGGTGCATTATGAATTCCTTCCGCTGGGCCAAACTGTCAACAAGGAGTATTATTCGAGCATCGTTTGCGTGAAGATATTCGCAAAAAAGGCCACATTTGGGGAAAGACAGCTCTTGGTTTTTTCATCACGATAATGCGCCAGCTCACACTGTGGAAAAAGATGAATGAATGATCGTTAGAGTGCGCTGCGACGCCAAGTTAATGGGTCGAAAGAAGTGCGAGTTTGAGAGCGCGCTTGGAAAGCAAAGAGAGAGAGAGAGAGGTAATCTTTGAAGTGTGAGAGGTATATTGAGAGAAATTAAGTTTTATGGCATTATTGAATTAATTTTGTAAATATTGTACAAAGTTTTTAATTATTCCTAGTATGTGTAATAAAATAGTCAAGAATTAATTCAAGAGAGCTGATTTATTTTGAACCACCGTTGTGAACTAAAAGAACCCAGAAGTTCGCGAATTCATTTCTTCTACGTCATTTCGTCCCACACTGCAGTGATTCTTCGTGACTTTTTCGCCAAAAATGAAACCCATATGCTATCGTTCCACAACCACCGTATTCACCTGATTTAGCACCATGAGACTTCTGGCTATTCTCTAAACTCAAAAGACCACTCCGGGGACAGCGTTTTGAGTCGATTGAAGAGATTCAACGTGAATCGCCGCGCGCTTTGAAGGCCATCCCTGCCGATGACTTTTCATCATGCTTTGAGGATTGGAAAAAAAAAGTTGGCATAAAAAGTGTATTGTGTTCTGAGGTGGATTACTTTGAAGGCGATGGAATAAATTTGGAAGAATAAATAAAGAGTGTTTGGAAAAAAATAATTGGTCTTACTTTTAGGGCACAGTAGTATAACGGAAAACTGTCAATAGCCTTACATATTATATACATAAATAACAAACGAAAATTTTATTTTATTAGTAATTTAATGTTAATTCTTAAGTGCTAAAGTATATTTGCTTCCCCAGAATACTTTATAAAAAATTAATATAAAAATTGAATAAATAACTTTTAATATATTAATTTAATTCTATAATTAAAATGTGAATTTCATAATATAAATAGATAGTTAAAAGTATAAATACATTTCAAAGTATATTTAAAATTTAATCTGAAACAGTACTGCTATATTTTGTTCACATACATAAAATTATTATTTATAACGTATAAATAAAACACTTTTGTTTCTATTTCAAATTAAAATAAAAGGGACTTCATTTGTTCCATAAACGATTCCATTGCCAAATTTTCCTGAGAAAGTGTACAGTAATTCAGCTTTTGAATTCTTTTAATGCTTCGTTAATTATACCATATCTATTTCGAACAGGGAATGAAAATGTAAAAAATGCCATTGGTAGTAACATTTAAAGGTCGCGAAACGAACTGAGAATTTCAATCCTTTCCTTTCTTCCTCATTCCTTTCTTAACTTTGTAATATGCATTCCTTTCCCTTTTCGACCTTGGGACACTTACACGGTGAAAGATTTTTTTTTTTTTTTCTTTTATTACTGTTAGGTCATTACTTTAAAAGTAATTTTCTCTTGACCTTGAAAAGTTCATTACAAGAATAGAAGTTAAATCCTTCTAATATTTTAATTATATGATTCTTTAAACCAGGGTTGGCCTACCCGCGGCCCGCCTTGAATATTTTTGCAGTCCGTGAGATGTATCACACTTTTACAAAATATATTTATTTAGAATGGCCAAAGTAGTGAAAACCAAAGAATTAAAAAATACATTATGTGTGCATCCATATCAGGGCCGGATTTTCCTATAGGGTAACTAGGCCTCAGCCTAGGGCCTCAAGATCAAGAGGGGCCTACATTCAAATTGTCAGCAAAATTAGAATGACACTATTCTAAAAACTGTAAACATTAAAACACTGAATCGAAAATAAGGAGAAATTCTACACGGTTTATTAGTCATATGTGTTGATTTTAACCAATACATTTTTATGTTTGTTTATCATAAAAATGTATTGGTTAAGATCTACACTGAGAATAAATGTCCAAATAAGTGTTCTCGCCTTTTCTTTATTTATTATCCGTACCACATTTTTATAAAGATTAGGGCCAATCACAGCATGTTCCATTTAACATATTGATATATATATATCACTGTAATGATGCATTTTATTATCTCTCATGTAATTTACAAACATAAAAATGGAAGGTGAAAGGGCCTCATAAGTGGAATAGCCTAGAGCCTCTTTTCATCTAAATCGCCGCCCTGATCCATAAATTCAAAATTTCATCAAATATGCAAAATAAATAAGAAAACTCACAGCTGCTTTTGAAAGCCGATTCAGTAATTTTGAGTTAGACAAATACAACAGAATTTTTGAAATATATTCATCTCCCGTTCATACTGAAATCAAATCGACCCCAGAATATCTCCAAATGGAATAGAATTACTTACAATGCAATGTTGAATTAAAACACATTTTGAAACATCAGAATCAAAAATAGATTTTTACAACACTTACGCTACAAAAAGAAATTTTCCAATTTGAGAAATCTGCCACAAAAAATATTGTTAGTGCTTTGGGTTCAACTTACACCTGCGAATCGCTTTTTTTTTTTCTAAAATAAAATTGACCCAACACAAAACACGCTCAAACATAACGGACGCTAACCTGCAGCACCCATTACGATGGGCAAATACCCAAATTGAGATCGATTTGCAGAAGTTAAGTGAAAGAGTGGACAAGCAAATATCGCTCTAGTAAAATAAATATTTTCAATGATTTCATTTTTTTTATTTCTTTTATATTTATATATATATATTTTATATTTCATTTTTAATGTTATATATATATTTTTACAATCTGCATTTAATATCATTATTATTATATTATCTATGCTCCATGTTCAATTTTCACTCCAAAAGTGTCTAAAGTGGGTCTTAATCTAATATGGGGATATATAATTTTATATACGGCCCACGGAGTTAGGATGCATTTCAAAGTGTCCAGCAAGCTCATTTGGGTTGGACACCCCAGGTCTAACAAATCTTGAATAACTAAGAGTTGAATGAATCATTTTATGTTTGGTGCATTTTTATTTTCCTAAGACCATGTTAGACCGTTGTTGTTGACTAATCCTCAGTGTCCTGCAGTGCAGGACGTACATTGAAGTGGTCTACTCATGGAAAAAGGGCAGCTTCTGTTGTGATGAAGCACCCGTAGGTAGAAGTCTGACTTTTGTTCCGTGACTATCTTACAGTCATATGAGACTGAGTCCTACGGCTTAAAGTGGATTCTGAACCACTACAAACATCTATGGCACCGCCGGGACTCGAACCCGAAACCTGTGGTACCGAGCGCCAGAGCGCTAGCCACTCGACCATGCAGGCCCCATGTTAGACCGTTAATGTTTGGTTTGTCGCTCTACGACCATTTTTTGCACACTAAAAAGACATTTTTTGCACACTAGGCTAAATTAGTTCTGGACCTACAGTTTAAAGTGGTTTTCGAGCCACTCACAAACATCCATACCACCGCCAGGATTCGAATTTGAAGCCTGCGTACCAAATGCCTAGCTCTAGCCAATTGGCCATCATGTCGTTGTCAGACAGTTAAAGCATGTTAAAAAAAACAAAAAAAAATAGAATCATTGAATTTTGAAGTGTGTTTATTATTGTTAATTATTCTCAATCAAAAACAAGTAATATAAAAAAATCTTGTCAATTCCTACTTTTTTTCCCACAATACAAGTCCTATATAAATAATTTTTCTTCATTTTTTTAAAGTTTATCTGGCGCCATCTGTTGGTAGATATATGCAACTTAAATCTAAAAAAAAATCTAAAATTAATTAATTAAATTTAATTACTGAATTAATATTTGGAAAAACCGTATTAACATCCAGTGTCATCCACTACGAGTTCAAAAAAATTAGACTTCGAACTTGAATGGATGAACAAAAAGTATTTTATGAACGATTGAAAATTTGAACAAGATATATATAGGGAGAGTGTGAGCTAATAGAAGGAATTGAAATAACCATCATACTTGTATAACTATTATTATATATTCTTTTTTTCCAAGAGTGCGTTAGAACATTGAAAAAAAAAAAAATGGTTGCACACTGCACAATCACCAGTGCCTCACTCTTTCACGGAGTTCATAATTTGAAATTATACCATTTTAACAACGTTGTTGTACCATCACCATCATAAATCACTGTTTCCACAGTAAAAAATTAAAAAGAGTCACAGTGAAGTTTATATATTTCATGACCAAGGATTACATGATATGTTTAATACGCACGGATGGTCATGCTACAATGTCCTCAATCATGAAGTCATTTTGAAACTTTTTTTTTTTATTCCACGTCTTACAATACTCTAATAAAATGGAGGAGAATTTTTTTCGAAACATTTAGAGCAGCAATGTTTGGTTTCGTTGAGCCACATTTCAAGAAAAAAAATAGTCTCGGTCAGAATATAAAATATACTAATTATAACGATAGTTTACAAGCAAAATGTTCATTGATATACATTGTATAATATACATCATAGAAATCTAAATAAAAATGCCACACTTGACTTCTTTTCGTTCAAAATTATAAAAAAAAATCATTGAATATTCTAAATATTTAATTCTTGAAATAGAAATGTTTTAGAAAATGTAAAATTAAAATGGGGTTGTTATATCTAAGCCATAAAAAATATACTAAAATTAAATAATTAAATGTTCAAAACTATGCTGAAAAAATAAGTATGCACACAAATTCAAATGAAAAATATTGAATAAGATGATACTTGTTTATAGAAGTATTATACCCTTGTTGTATTAAGATATCCCGCTTATTTTTAAAACTTGCTGTTAGAATGTTGTGACCGAAGAGGATTTTTCCGCATCCTTGAAAAACTTTATACTAAAACAGTTTTATAAAGGGGTTTTCTCCAGTTCTCGAACCGTGTTACAAAGGATGCAGACAGGAAGTTTTTGAGAGACGATTATCTTGAACAAAAAGACAAATTTCAAGAACAAATAAAATTTCTTGAACAAAAAGAATAATTTCTTCATTAAAATGAATAGTTTCAGGAACCGAATGAATGAATTCATCAATAAAATAAATAATTTCTAGAACAAAATGAATAGTTTTTGAACAAAATGAATAATTTAGTGAACAAAATAAATAATTTCTTCAATAAAATGAATAATTTCATGAACAAAAGGAATAATTTCCCAACAAAATGAATAATTTTATGAACAAAATGAATAGTTTAATGAACAAAATGAATAGTTTAATGAACAAAATAAATCATTTCTTCAATAAAATGATTAATTTTTGGAACAAAATGAATAATTTAATGAACAAAATAAATCATTTCTTCAATAAAATAAATAATTTCTTCAATAAAATGAATAATTTCATGAACAAAAGGAATAATTTCATGAACAAAAGGAATAATTTCTTCAACAAAATGAATAACTTTTTGAACGAAATGAATAATTTGATGAACAAAATAAATAACTTCATTAACAAAATGAATAATTTCTTGAAAGAAAATGAATAATTTCAATAACTTTTCTTGAACAAAATGAATAATTTCTTGAATAAAATGAATAATTTCAACAACAACTTTTTCTTGAACAAAATGAATAATTTCAATAACTTTTCTTGAACAAAATGAATAATTTCTTGAATAAAATGAATAATTTCTTGAATAAAATGAATAATTTCAACAACAACTTTTTTTCTTGAACAAAATGAATAATTTTTTTAACAAAATGAATAATTTCATGAACAAAAAAATCTATTTCTTTAACAAACTGAATAATTTATTTTACAAATGAAGCAAGTACGAAGAAATACATGCTATATAAAGGTTTTTGCAATTTTATTAAAACCTACAAAAGATGAAAGTTATTGCAAACTATGCAATCCAAATACAAAAAGTTTTCTTTCCACCAAAAAAAAAAAACCATTACTAACTCCACAATGACGAAGTCATTCATTTCCAAAACAAAACGATTTTCTAGGCGAAAACAGGTGGTGACAAGTATGACGAATTAAAGGTGCTACATCGATGGTGACTCAACCAGGAAAAAGTCGCCCGCTAGACAGGGCCTTTGTTCCATGTAAATGACTTGTACGAACCTTTTGGTTGGACACCTGCTTCACCGAGAACCGTCTCGAAAACCCGTGCAGTTGCGTTTGAATTTTTAAAAGTTAAATAAATATCACATCACGAGAAAGTAAATTTATTTCACGTTTAAAGAAGGAACATCTGATTTTGATATAAAAACTAGATTATTTTTGTTGGCATTAATATGCTTTTTTGGGTACTATGAGTTTCAAAACTTTCTCTTTCCAGAGCCATTTAAAGAATGGTGTTGCGAAAAAGCAACATTAAATGAACTATTATTTTTTGTTTTTTGCTTTGCTATTATTATTATTATTATTATTTTTGTGATAAAAAAAATTTGTTAAGAAAAAAGATTCTCTGATTTCATTCTGATTTATTTTGTCCGTGAATATATTCAATAAATAATTCATTTTGTCTATGAAATTATTCATGTTTTCTATGAAATTACTCATTTTGTTCAAAAGAATTATACATTTTGTTCAATAAATAATTTATTTTGTTCAATAAGTTATTAATTTTTGTTCAATAAATAATTCATTTTGTTCAATAAGTTATTAATTTTGTTCAATAAGTTATTAATTTTGTTCAATAAATAATTCATTTTGTTCAATAAATAATTCATTTTGTTCTATATATAATTTATTTGTTAAATAAATTATTCATTTTGCTCAATAAATTATTTATTTTTGTGGAGGAAATTATTCATTTTGTTCAAGAACTCTTGAATGAACCTTTTGGTTGGACACATGCTTCGCAGAGAACCGCCTAGAAAACCCGTGCAGTTGCGTTTGAATTTTTAAAAGTTAAACAAACATCACATAACGAGAAAGAAATTTATTTCACGTGTAAGGAGGGGGAAATTTATCACGAGAGATACCTGTTGATATAAAAAGAGATTAATTTTGTTCGTATTAATAATATACTATTTGGGTACTATGATTGTCAATACTTTTTATTTTCAGATGTAAAGCCATTTAAGATTGATGATTTAAAAAAAAGCAACATTAGATGAACTATTTTATTTATTTATTTATTTATTATTTTTGGAATTAAAATTTTTAAATCTCTTTTACTGCATGGTATAGAGTAGGATTTTCAGATTACGAGGAAAATATACAATGGGTCTCACGTAATAGTGTCTATAATGATTACTTGCTCTTTTTAGACAATTTTGAAGATTTTATTCATCATAATTCCGGGCTTTCATTATTAAAATCAAATATATTTAATATATTTGGCCTTATTATCAAATATTAACATCCACATTTGTAACCGCTTAGAGTTAATAGTAATTTATAAGTGAAATAATTTGATAAGCATAAATTATTCATCATTATTCCGTTTAGTTAGATTTGTAGCTCTACGGTCATATAGTGCGGCATGAAGTGGATTCCGAACCACTACAAACATCCATGGTACCTTCGGGACTCGAAGCCGAAACCTGTGGCACCGGGCGCCACAGCTCTAGACAATCGGTTCTTCAGGTCCCAAAAGAGCATTAGGGCTAACGTAGGCTATTGTAGATACCGTTTCAAAAAACGGGGACACTCGATGGAGTTTGAGATATTCAGCATCTTGCCTCTTTCGTCGGACTACCTGGTGGGAGTTTACAGGGTTTTCTCCCATACGATACGCAAATTCGGGTTAATTCCCGTTAAAAGTCTTCTCGGAAGGCACTGGCCTCTTTCTTCAGCGACTCGGAGCCAAATCAGACTTCTACCTGCGGGTGCTCTGTCACAACAAAAGCTGCCCCACCTTTTCCCTCCTTCCACACGGATTCTCTGACTTGGTCTGCCAAGTGGGTTTAGTTTGGCTTGTCGCTCTACGGTCATTTTGTGTACACTCTAGGCTAATTAGACCGGGACCCCAGTTTAACGTAGATTCCGAACCACTCACAAACATCCATACCACCGCTAGGATTCGAACTTGAAGCCTGTGATACCCCTACCAAATGGAATAAAAAAATTCCTATTGATTTAAATATTTTTTTTCAATTTAAGAAAGCCAATTACAAATTAAAACACTATTTATAAGTAATAAAAAATCTCTCTTCCGGAAAAAAAATATAAGCAAAATCGTCTCGTTCCTTATCTGTCATAAGCCCATTTTCTACAAAGAAAATAATAATCTCTGATTTGCATTCATTTAATATCAATTCCTTTTTCCACTCATCCATTTAATCTTAGAAGGGAGAAATTACAGCCGATATCAATCAGGCTCAGAATCGGAAATCTGTTAAGGCAGCCTAATCTCCTTTTCTTGCCATTGTTCGACACACGACTCAGACTTAAGGATGGAAAAACAATTACTGAAACTGATAACAGAGATTGCTGATCAATCACATTAGACAGTAATAATTGAAAAATAGGCTGCAAGAAATTAATAGTGGTATTAACCCATTTGGATATAATACGAGAGATTAATTTTCGTTTTTAACCAATGAGCATGAAAAGTAATAGGAATTAACATGCTAATTTATTTCTGATAGTCACTAAGTAAGTAGCTAAATAAAAAAAAAACATATTTATAAATATTTTGGACACAATGATACTTTTAAATACGAGATTTTTTTTTTTTTGGGGGAGGGGGTATGATTTATATGAAATCATATTTTTACAAGGATATAAATTAAGATTATCAAACCCCTTGACCCAGAGGTGGTTTAATTTTTTTTCCTAATGCAGCTGACAAATACTTGTGACTTAAAGATAACTATCTGTTATCTCTATGCCATAAGCAAGGGCTACACCGACGTTACTCATTTAGCACTATCCAAGGGACACGTGTAGCTTGAAGATACGCTACAGACGTGAGTAACACTACCCCCACAACACTCGACGATCCTATGTAACTGGGACCTACAGTTTAAAGTGGATTCCGAACCACTACAAGCATCCATAGCACTGAAGGGACTCGCCCGGAACCTGTGGCACCGAGAGTCAGAGCACTAGCCATTCGGCCATCAGGCCCCTAGAGATGGTTTAATAATATAATGAATTCGAACCAATATGTTTTGTTGTTTCTGATACCACTTGGTAGATAGCAACATCTAGACCAAGTCCATGAACCCGTGTGGTCTTGTGGAAGGATGGAAAGGAAGGGGAAAGGGGGTAGCTTCTGTTGTGATGGAGCACCCATGGGTAGAAGTCTGTCTTGGCTCCTTAGTTGCTGAAGAAAGACAGCAGTGCCTTACTGGAGGACTTTTTAGCGGGAACAACCCCGCATTTGCATATCGTATGGGAGAAAACCCGGAAAACTGCCACCAGATAGTCTGATCAACGTGGCAAGAGGTTGAACCTCCCAGTCGCCCTCGAGTCTCTTCGTTTTTTGAAACAGTGTGTACAACAGAGCCGTCAGTGGATTGAACCTCAGCCCTAATGCTCACCAGCGGGCGCGTTGCCACTGAGCCACGAGTCGGACATATTGATATTTTTCATGGGAGAAACGTTTTTTAACAAGTTAGGCTTAAATGATGAAAATTCATGCTGTATTATTGTATCAATTTTTAAAACTATTAATTTATTTTAATTTAATGTTATATATTTCAAAATATTATTTCGAGAAGTGTATTTATATGATTCATTTTAATTGATAAAATTATTCGCGCTATACATTTACTGTCTAGGGCATGAATGGCCGAGTGGCTTGCGCTCTGGCGCTCCGTACCACAGGTTTCGGGTTCGAGTCCTGGCGGTGCCATGGATGTGTGTAGTGGTTCGAATCCACTTTAAACCGTAGGTCCCGGTCCTAACAGGATCGTAGAGCGTTGCGGGGGCATTGTTACTCCGCGTCCGTGGCTTCTCTTCAAGTTACACGCGCCCCTGGGTAATGCAAAGTGAGTAATGTCTGTGCAGCTCTTGCCTTAAGGCATCCAAGACCAAGCTGTCTAAGTGTTTTCCCAGCTGCATTGGAACAAAAAAAAAAAAAACATTTACTGTCTAAGAAAAGCGAAATGATAGAGAAGAATTGAGAGTAGTGTTTGATTCATTCTACTGTGAATCATTCTCGATCGTTAATCAGATTTGCCAAACTTTTAACGTCACGTTGCCAATGTAAAAGCACCCTTATTGTTTAAGCGACTAGAATCACCTAGAATTAAATTTAATATTTTAATTCTCAAACTCGATTCACGGCTCAATGCGAATCAAATTCGATTCCTGATAGTAGTATTGCAGATACTAAATTACAGCATTGCAGATACTAATTATAGCATTGCAGATACTTCAATGAAAATAAGTAAAACAAACTGGTGAAGGATGTGACTCGTTAAATATTGTTAAAATGTAAATGAAATGTAGTAGATTTTCCGTGGTTCTACCTGAATAACATTGAATTTACTACATTTCTACCGTTTTAATAATGGATATGCTCAGCATTTGAAAGCAACTAGATTGGTAATTTTCTTCATTGGTGCAATGCGGCCTGATGGCCAATTGGCTAGTGCTGTAGCCTTTGGTATCACAGGCTACAGATGCGAAGCGTTGTGGTGGAATGGATGTTTGTTAGTGGTTCGGAATCTACGTTAAACTGTAGGTCCCGTTCTAATTAGCCCAAAGTGTGCACAAAATGATCGCAGTGTGACAAACCAAACCAAATCATTGGCGCAATAGTCCCATGCCGAATAGTCCCATGTCCCAAAGCCGTCTGCTTGTTGACTGATTCTGAAAGATGAGATGTTTTCTTTTTATGTGTAGGGTTGTCAACCCTACGCTTAATGCTCTGCACTTATATTAGACCAGGACCTGATTAAAGTGGATTCCGAACAACTACATCCATGGTACTCCATGGTACCACAAGACTCGAACCCGAATCCTGTGACACCGAGTGCCAGAGCACTCTCACTCAGCTATCAGACTCATCTGGCTATCAGTCACTACGGTATTATTAATATTGATAATTCTTTAATAAAGAAAAAGGAAAACTGACTTAATTTATAAAACACAATGCTTCGATATACTTTCACAAAAATTATACTTTCATATGAGTAAACTTTTGAGTAATTATTTATGAAATTCTTTTTTTTTTTTTTTTTTACCTTGAAAAATACATGATGATTGATTACTTTTTAAACGTGTGAAACATTTCATTTCTTCATTAAAATCACATGACAGACATTGAAAACATTTTAATTGCTTTTCACTTGCATAATTGGATTATTCTACATAAATAAATAAATAAATAAAATCGAAAGCAATTACCCAGAAAAGAAAATTAGCAATCCTTTTAACTCACAAAAAACAATAAATAAAAATAATATTAATTGAACAAAAATACTAAATACTAAATAACACATTATGAATGCTTATCAGCTGATTGATTGACATTGAATTAAGGTTCTTTAATCCGCTTTTCGCAGACAAGTTATTTGAGAACTCTTGTTGGTGAACAGGATGGAGAATCGTTACTTTTGCAAGTTATGGAGGGATTGACGTAAAATTCTCTTAAGGGTTGAAATTTTTTTTTTATTGGAAGATAGCATGCCTTCTAATTTTATTTGCCGATTAAAAATAGTCAACATGGCGCTTGATTTCCTAGCTTAATACTTGTAAGGTTCTCTTTAAATTGTTTTAATTCATTCATCATTAATGGCGCAACAGCCCCATGGTGGACCAAGGCCGCCTGCATACTGACAGATTTTTAGACAAGAGATGTTTTCTTTTCACGGGCTCTACACTCTACAGTCCAATTAGACCCGGACCTATGGTTTAAAGTGGATTGTGAACCACTACAAACATACAACCGCCGGGTTTCGATCAATTAAAAATATAACGGGACCTGACGGCCGAGTTTCTAGCGCTCTGGATCTCGATACCACAGGTTTCGGGTTCGAATCCCGGCGTGCCATGGATGTTTGTTAACGGTTCAGAATGCACGTTAAACTACAGACCACTGTCTAATTAGTTTAGAGTGCGCACCAAATGATCGTATAGCAGCAAACCAAAACAAAACTATCCCATTCGGTAGACAGACCAAGTTTAAGAATGCATGTGGTCTCATGGAAGTAAGGAAAGAGGGGACAGCTTCCACTGGGATTCGAATCCAAAACACTTGTGGTACCAAGCTCCAGCCTCTTTAATTACTAATTATTCTTATGGGGTTTAGGGGACTGATGGCTGAGTGACTAGTATTCTGGCGTTCGATGACTTCAGGTTCGAGTAATTACCCAGAAAAGAAAATTAGCATTCCTATTAACTCAATCAAATCAAAACATGAATCAGTAAAAAATAATATTAATGAAACATTGACATTAAAATACTAAATAACACATTATGAATGTTTATCAACTGAATGATTGACAATGCATTAAAGGTTCTTTAATCCGCTTTTCGCAGACAAGTTATTTGCGAACTCTTGTTGCTGAACAGGAAGGAGAATCACTACTCTGCAAGTTATGGAGAGATTGGTTCCTGTGCAACAACAAAAGTTCTGAAGCATGAAAATCTCTTAGGGGTTGAAGATTTTTTTGTTCTACTGGGAAGATAGATTATAGATTGTAGAATAAGCAATTGTTCGAACCGCACGTTCTTCTTTAATTTATTAAATCAGGCGAAGAAAATCTATGAGGCCACGAGTGAATGTATGGGCGGGTGATTACCGTTTCGTTACGGTAACGTTAAGCATCCCATCTAATTTTATTTGCTGATTAAAAACAATCAATATGCCGCTTGATTTCCTGGTTTAATACTCTTAAAGTTCTCTCTAAATTGTTTTTAATTCATTCAGGAGGAAAAATTTCTTTCTTAGCATTTGCGGCCTGATGGCCAATTGGCTAGCCCTCTGGCCTTTCGCACCACAAGCTTCAGATTTGAATCCTGTTGAATCCCCAACAGGGGCAACTCAGCTCTACGCACAGCACTGATATGGTGTAGTAGTTGTAGTCGAACCTCTGTAAGTCGAACTTGAAGGGAGACGCCAAATAATTCGAGTTATAGAGTTTTCGACTTATGGAGGATTTCGACTGACGAGGATTTTGTAAGGAAATATTCGACTTCTAGAGGTTTAGATTCTTCCTAACATTTTGAGCTAGAGTTTATTTTTAACTTAGGTGAGTCAGAGGTAAAATAAATATGAATTCAAGTTACAGACGTAATAAACATGTTTATTTGCAACTTAAAAGTTATATTATGCACTACAATAAAAAATCGAAATAATTCCGAAACAACCTTCAAGTTAAAAATATTATGTATTAAAAAAAGTCAATTATTTATTTATTTGCTTTAGACAATTCAATCGTTCTCTATCTATCGCTAGAGTTCAAATGAAATCCATAGCAATAATAAGAATATTTCATAGATTTGGTTATTCTATTTACTGTATACTCATACATTGTTTTCTAAGAAACAATGACGTGCATTGTCGGCAAATCGTTCAAGTCGGTAACTTATTTTTCTTCGAGCTATAGAGGTCATTAGTTTCAAATGATCGAGTTGTAAAGATTGTAAAATCGAACATTGCTATGTTCGGGATACAGAGGTCCAATTTTTTTCGAGTTACGGAGGGAAAATATAATACCAAAATGGCTTGTAGGGATTGACTCACTATGTCGACATATAGAGGGTTGAAATTTAGAGTCATGGAGGTTTTGGGGCTTGAAGGGAAGGGAACAAAAATTTTAGTTGAGGTTTTCGAGTTATCGAGGTTCGACTTAAAGAGGTTCTACTGTAGTAGGAGCCCTAATGCTCACCAGCGATACACGTTGCCTTTGAGCTACGAGCCGGGCAAGATATTTCTTATTTGAGTGGTTAAAATTCATTGATCGGATAAGTAGTTTTAAAAAATACGAAATAAAAACAAACATTGATAGTGCTGCAATATTTTTAACTTATACATAATGATATACATCTTTAATTTTGCATTATTTACTAAAGCTTTTGTTTAGTAATTTCTTTCGCACATAATATAACTATTTAATATAAAATATTTTCCGACTAGTTTCTGTAATATTACATTTTAATTTAAAAGATAACCTTCCAAGAAACGATACAATGTACAATATGAAAAAAAAATTATGAATAAAAATGCAAACTGAAATATTTGTACCATTTTCATAAAAGTAAAGCGTATAAAAGTAATTGAAATTGTTAGGAAAAAATATCGCAATGTTTGAAAATAAAAAGTTGCGTCTAAGAGTTTTACATTTGTTTTTTAAAACTAAGAAATGTTTATTTATTTATATCATCATAACATAGTTCCGTTTCGAACATAAAAGAAACATTTTTTTTAATTTTTATATAATATTTAAAAAAAAATGAATGATCGACAAATCTATTTATTGTTTTTCAAAGATGGGAATTCTTACTCAGTTACTTTCAGTTATTTAAATGTAATGAAAATATTGGAACACAAATATTAAATTTAACAACACTTTTGTTAAATAATATATCCCCAAAAACGTTTTTAATGTTATTAACTTTTAACCGAGTGATTCAGATGATATAAAGCACTTGCAGTAAAAATACAACAAAAATTATTTAAATTATAACAGAAATTAATGAATTACAAACCTAGATGATACTGTTATTAAAATGTAATGAAAATATTGGAACCAAATTTATTAACAGTTTTGTTAAATAATATATCTTCAAAAACGTTTTTAGTCTTATTAACTGAGTGATTCAATTTGTATAAAGCACTTGTAGTAAATTACAACAAAAATTATTCAAATTATAACAGAATTTAATGAAATACGAATCTAGATGATAATCAGTTACTAAAATGTAATTAAATTATTGTAGCAAAATTTATCAACAGTTTTCTAAATAATATATCATCAAAAACGTTTTTAATCTATTTTTAGCTGAGTGATTCAAATTATATAAAGCACTTGCAGTAAAAATACAACAAAATTATTCAAATTATAATACAAAAATTAATGAATTACAAACCTAGATGATAATAAGTTACTAAAATGTAATGAAAATATTGGAACCAAATTTATTAGCAGTTTTGTTAAATAATATATCATCAGAAACTTTTTAAATATTTTTAGCTGAGTGATTCAAATTATATAAAGTACTTGCAGTAAAAATACAACAAAATTATTCAAATTATAATAGAAATTAATGAATTACAAATCTAAATGATAATCAATTACTAAAATGTAGTTAAAATATTGTAACAAAATTTATTAACAGTTTTGTTAAATTATATATCATCCAGTCTTATTAACTTTTAACTAAGTGATTCAGATTATATAAAGCACTTGCTGTAAAAATACAACATAAAATTATTCAAATTATAACAGAAACTAAAAACAGAAATGACTAGCAAATTGAATAATATAAATCTTACCTCAAAATCCTGCTTTGACTGGAATTTACTGTTGTCGTAATTATTTCACTCACTTAGAAGACGAAAAACATTTTCATCCAAAAATAAATTTGATCAATTAATTAAATCGATTAATTTAACAGGCATGCTTTTTAATTTTCTCTTCGCTTTGTAATATAATCCAGGCATAATTTCTGAAGATGTTGTTTATTTTTATGAATTAACATAAATTCAAAATTAAGTTGGATAAATTGAGATAAAGCAGCATCAGCGAAAATAAATCTCAAAGCCAAGTCAAGTCAAAATTAGTTAATGCACATCAAACATATACCGAAAATATCATTGAAGTGTTCAAAAGTTCAGTCAATGCAAGTTTTACATCTTGAATTTTATTTCATTTTCTTTATAAAAATATGGAATTTAGTTTGAATACTAATAGTTACAGCTTTTTAATTCAAGATAAATCATTCGAAAAAAATAATAATTTCAGAAATCCCATTTTTTTTTCAAGATGATCCCAATTTAGAACTGATCACTAGCGCTAATGTCAATCACAATCGCTCAAAAAAAAAAAACAATTTCAATCAATAAAAAAATCAGAATTTCCGATGATAATTCACAAATAACATTCTTCATCATCATTTGAAGTCAACGATTTGGAAAAAATATTCCTTTTGAAAATTCAATAATTTTCACACAAATACGGTTCATTGCTATTTTTTGTTTAATTCTAAATAAATAATTTTTTTACCATAAAATGAAGAAATTAAATTATTTATCTTCAGAACAAAAGTTTTTGATGGTGACTTGCTTTTCTTGACTTAAATGTCAATCACAATCGCTCAAACAACTCTCTCCAATATACAAAAAAATCAGAATTTACAATGACAATTCACAAATAACCTTCTTCATCACATTTGATGTTATCGAATTGCAGAAAATATTCCTTTTGAAATTTCAATATTTTGACCATGAAATGATGAAATTAAAGCATTCACATTCAAAACAAAAGTTTTTGATGATGACTTGCTTTTCTTGCCATAAATGTCAATCACAATCGCACAAAAAGCTACTTCCAATCAACATAAAAAAAATCAGAATTTCTGATGACAATTTACAAATAACATTCTTCATCATCATTTGAAGTCATCGAATTGGAGAAAATATTCCAAAAATCAGAATTTCCAATGACAATTCACAAATAACATTCTTCTTTGCCATTTGAAGCCATCGAATTGGAGAAAATATTCCTAAAAATCAAATTTTCTGATGATTCTTCATCATCACAATCGAATTGGAGAAAATATTCAAAAATCAGAATTCTGACAATTATCATCATTTGAAGTCATCGAATTGGAGAAAATATTCCAAAAATCAGAATTTCCGATGACAATTCACAAATAACATTGTTCATTACCATTTGAAGTCATCGAATTGGAGAAAACATTCCTTTTGAAATTTCAAAATTTTTCATGCAATTATGGTTCATTGCTATACTTTTTAATTCTAAATGACAAAAAGAATTTTTTTGACCATGAAATGATGAAATTAAACACTCACATTCAGCACAAAAGTTTTTGATGGTTGTTCTTTGGATCATAAAAGCACTAAAAATTTCTAGAAACTCACATAATATTTCAGGAAATAAATTACATTCCACAATTTCTAATACATCGAGTCACATTCCAAATATATCACACAAACATGGAAAAAAAGCATGGCACAAAAAGGAATAAGCATCGAACAAAACTTCCACGCTGAGGAGCAATTACAGAACATCGACCAAAAACTTCCAAACTCCAACTGGTAAAGAAAGAATACAGGAAAAATAAAAAAAAAAAATAAAAAGTTTATTTTTTGAAGGGCAACCTTACGTCAGTTATCACCATGTCAAGCACATGCGGAATTCATAATAGGGCACAGAGGAAGTAAAACTTCCTCAGAACACAACTGCCGGTAAACTGTAGCAAATAACTCGCACACGGGGAAAGCACGGAACAAAAAAAAAAAAAAAAAAAAAAGAACAATAAAATAGAAGCTGTGTTGCTCTTGAAATTCGGGCCCCGGGGCCCTTGCGGAAGTGAATGAACTGAAGGCCCAGTGAAGTGGAACGGTTTCTTTCATCTTTTTTTTTTTGCAAGGATGAGTTTGGTTGCCGGAATGCAGGCATCTTCTTTCCCGAAGATAATTAAGTGGGATGATTGGGGGTGTTCTGGAACCGTGGTGGTGTTGCGTGCTAGTCGTTTGCCAGAACGTGATCGGAAGTTTTTCGAACGTCGGATTGTGAAGCAAAGGGTCACGGTAGTGTAAATGGAACGAGTTGCCTCTTTAACGATAACAAGGGATGAGTGGGTGTCTTTTATTTACATTTGGGGAATACTAATGAGACACTGTGGTAAGAAGATGCCACTGTTTTCTTCCAGAAGTATGAAGACAATCGTAACTGATGCGTTTAATCGATTAAGAGGCCTGAATAATGAGACGTTTATGATACAGGGATATTTATGGCACAGAACAAAATCGTGTATGAACAAACAAGATATACTTTCCACAGAAAAAAAATAACTGAGTGCTAATCAAGTTCGTGATATATAGCGAATTGATTTATTCTTCTTCTTTACTGGCATTACAGCCTTGGGCCTCCAACACAACAGCTCTCCATCTGTCTCTCTCCAATGCCAATCTCTTCCAGTTAATAATTTTCAGTTAACTCTTCCAGTTAATATTTTTTAGTGTAAATGGAACGATTTTTGAGTAGTTGCCTCTTTAGCAATAACAAGGAAAAAGTGGGTGTCTTTTAATTACATTTGGGGAATACTAATGAGACACTGTGGTAAGAAGATGCCCACTGTCTTCTTCCAGA
Organism: Caerostris extrusa; assembly: GCA_021605095.1. Classification (NCBI taxonomy): domain Eukaryota; kingdom Metazoa; phylum Arthropoda; class Arachnida; order Araneae; family Araneidae; genus Caerostris; species Caerostris extrusa. Next base: position 40,554 of record BPLR01010032.1, read on the forward strand.
AGTATGAAGACAATCGATTAAGAGGTCTGAATAAAGAGACATTTATGATACTGGGTTATTTATGGCGCAGAGTAGAATCGTGTATGCACAAGAAAGTTGCCATCTACTGTCTACAGAAAAAAATAGTTAGTGCTAATCAAGTTTGTGATATATAACGAATTGATTTATTCTCCTTAAGATGATGTCACACGCTACTATAACGGCAGATATCACGGAATGCTTGCTACATAGCAATTACATTTTCGCCACCTGTCTCTTATACTCCTGGAATCCATAAAAGGACTTAGCGGCCTATGGATTTATCATGCGACGAACTCGGATTGTGAAGTAAAGGGTCACGGTAGTGTAAATGGAACGAGTTGCCTCTTTAGCGATAAGGTATGAGTGGGTGTCTTTTATTTCCATTTGGGGAATACTAATGAGACACTGTTGTATAAGAAGATGCTACTGTCTTCTTCCAGAAGTGTGAAGACAATCGTAACTGATGCGTTTAATCGATTAAGAGGCCTGGATAATAAGACGTTTATGATGCAGAGATATTTATGACACAGAGCAGAATGGTGTACTACTGTGTCCATAAAGTAAGACCAGTTTTCAATTTAAAATTCCTGGGGCTTATGGTATTTCAATTTTTTTTTTTTAGGTTGTTGGCACTGTCCTTTATATCTGCGTGAAATGTGACGTCAAAATATTCATTAGTGTTTGAGTTAGGCTTGGATTTGTGAGACGCTCAAACTGATTCCGGCGATTTTTGAAATGTCTGAATTCATTGGGCAAAAAGAACTTGCATTCAATTTTGTTTGCGGGAACGTATAGAATGTTGCAGAAAGCATTCGGTGAGCATTCCTATAGAGGAAAGAAATGTTTACATTTGGGGAATACTAATGAGACACTGTTGTAAGAAGATGTACCACTGTCTTCTTCCAGAAGTATGAAGACAATCGATGCGTTTAATTCAAGAGGCCTGGATAATAAGACGTTTATGATACAGAGATATTTATGGCACAGAGCAGAATCGTGCATGCACAAGAAAGTTGCCATCTACTTTTAACAGAAAAAAGAATAGTTGGGTGCTAAAAAGATATGATAGTTATAGCGAATTGAGGAGAAAAATATATAGGTTAATAAATATGTTAATAACAGTCATTAAGTAAAACAAACTTATAAGCGCAGTTACGAAAAAATTATTATTCACAGAAAGTTGCATCTTTTAAACATTATAAAGTAATCGCTTTGGAGTTGATAAAAATAATGAATTTTTAGCAAAATATTCTGTGAAAAGGGGGTCTGATGGTCAAGTAACCCCGCCCAACGCTCTACAGTCATATTAGATTGGGACCTACTATTTAAAGTCGATTTCGAATCATTACAAACATCCATGGCCTCGCCGGATCTCGAATCGGAACCGGGGGCACCGAGAGACAGAGAGCTGTCACTCGGCCATCAGGCTCCTACGGAGACGATACACCGGCACAAAACAAGCATAGGACAAACATTTACATAGTAGACAAAGGATATTTCAGGAACATTACGATTGCATGTAAATTCGCTAAATATTTTTTGTCGTTGTAGGGGCCTGATGGCCGAATGGCTAGCGCTCTGCCGTTCGGTACTACAGGTATCGGGTTCAAATCCCGGCTTTACCCATGGATGTTGTAGTGGTTCGAAATCGACTTTAAACCGTAGGTCCCGGTCCTATTAGGATCGTAGAGCGTTGCAGGCGCATTGTTACTCCGCGTCCGTGGCTTACCATCAAATTACACGCGCCCCCCTGGGTAATGCAAAGTGAGTAACATCGCTGCAGCCCGTATGGCGAAGATCACGGTCTATTTGCCAGCTGCATTAGAAGAAAAAAAAATTTTTTTTTTTGTCGTTGTTGTTACTTATCACACTTGGTAGACAGCAACATCTAGATGACGTCCAAGAGCCCGTAGAACTTTAGTTGTGATGGTGCACCCGTAGGTAGAAGTCTGATTTGGCTCTAGATATTGATTTTTTACAGGGTAGGGTTGTCAGTCCTACCCACAACGCTGTACAATCATATTAGACCGTGACCTACTGTTTGTATTAGATTCCGAACCACTACAAACATCCATGGTGCTGCCGAGACTCAAACCCGAAACATGTGGCACAGAGCGCCACAGTGCTAGTCACTCAGCCATCAGGCCCCTTTACATAGTTTAAATTTTTTATCGCCATCTCTGTTTCCATATTCCTGGCGGTGGCACGGATGTTTGCTACTGATTCGGAATCCACGTTAAACAGTAGGGCCCGGTCTAATTAGTCTAAAGTGTGTAAATAATGACCGTAGAGGGACAAACCAACCGTAAGTGGTGCTAGCAGTCCATCACAGTTACAGTTATTTGACTAAATTTACAATGAAAATGCTTTCTTTTTATAATAATACATCAATTACACTTTGTATTAAGCATAAGATTAAAATATCTCCCATACTTGATGGCTTTTGAGATGTTAGCGAAAGAGTTCGATGGTAATACAATATATTGCATATTTCTTGTCAATTTACGGAAAGTTACACATTGAAAAAACATGACCCATGTTAAAATAATAATAAAAAAAGACCTCATAAATGTATATATTTACAAATGATATACATGTATGCAAATGAGATCAATCAAGTATTATCTTCAAATTTAGAGTGTGCAAATAGCAAACACGTATCTTGAGTCGGTTAGCGTAATTACATCTGTAAGGTTGAAGATCGCTGTCAATCAAATTTAAAGGAGCGGTCGCTGATAAAATCAACTCTGTTGTGATTGAGCCGTCCAAGGGGACTCTTTTAAGTAGGTCGGGGTCCCTCTAAAATACCGCTATTGAAATGTTGACAGTTCTATCACTTGAAGCAATTATTAATGAAGCTATTCATGAAGCATAAGATAAATATTTCAACGATTTATTCAGAAAAGTTGTCAAAATTGTTTTGAAATGATTATCGGATAAATGAAGACAGAGATATTGGGTATGCTTTTTTGAGGAACGGTTTTAAAATGTGAAGTGGACAAATGTGGGATAAAATTACACCATCGAACATTAGTTGTTCTAATGCAAGTGGCAATACAGACACAGTTAATCTTTATGCCGCAAGCAAGGGCTGCACGTCTATTTCATTTAGCACTGCCCAGGGGTGGATGCGAGTGACGCTATAAAGCTCTAATAGACAGACATGGACTTATTCCGAACCACTACAAACATCCATGGCCCCACTGGGACTCGAACCCGAAACCTGTGGTACCTAGCGTATCAGCCCTATTTACGAATCATATAAATAAATTGATCTTTAATGAGCATAAGCGAAATTTTTCAACCACTACGAAGTATATAATGATTTAAGCTAATTTATTCGCTGCATTATAATTCATCTTTTCTTTTATAAAAGTTAATAAAATAATTTATATAGCTTATTTTTAATTTATTTATTTTTTCTTTTATGAAATATAACTCTTGTATTCCACGAATGAAAAATTAATTCATTATATAATAAACCAAGGCGGGCATAAATAAAAAACATACATTTATTTTATTTTGATATTAAGCGCTCTGGCGAAGTTAAAAACAGAGTGCAGGTGCCAAAAATAAAATGGTATGTAGTGTTTGAATCCATTGATAACAGCAAACCCTGGTTGCAATATGATTACTTAATACACCAAAACATGCATGCCTAGAGCTGAGTTGACCTTTTACAATTTAAGAAATGATGATGTGAGAAAATGATGAGCTCTGTAACGCTAATATTTTAGGGGCTACAGGCCAACAATTTAACTACTACAAACATCCGTGGAAGCTAGGACTCGAACCCGAACCTGTGGCACCGAACGTCAGAACGCTAGTCACTCGGCCATCAATGGTCTGATATGACTACAGAGCGTTGAGCGTCGGACTGATAAGGTAATTAGGTAAAAAACAATGAAATATAAGAAATATTCAAATTAGATAAAAAAAAAGAAATATTTCGAAATTTAATTAATTATTCGGTTGAATGTAAATATTTGGTATTTAAATTTAAATATCTTGATTGAAACTGGCATTCTAATACTAGAAAATATATCAAGTTAATTTAAAGTATTTATATACTAAAGAAATTTACAATTCATTCATTACAAATTACACAATTACAATTATTGAGCAATTCTAAAATGCAGTTACCTATTCAGTAAATATCCAAAGAGTTTCTTCTATCCTTTTACGCCCTCCAACTAAAATTATTAAAAAAAAATTTCTGTTTTTTGCCTTAACTTTTGAAAAACAGTATAATGATAGCATTATGTGAATCGATAGATGACTACGGTTTATGAATTTTCAATACTTTTATAAATTTCATAAATTTAGGAATTCTCATAAACAAAATCATGCCTCTATAATTCGACAAATACTACTGATCTCTTAAATGAAATTTATTATTGCCTATAAAAAATATTCTAATCTATCTGCAGATTTTTTACACTTTAGATTAGTTTTGCATTAAATAATACATTTATAATATAATATATTAAATAACATCTAAAATTTTCTACCTATTTTCATTTTATTTAATAAGGGAACAGTTAATATATCCCTGCATAAACTTTTGTTAAGATTAATGTGAAATTAATTCTTTGTGTAATAAATCAAACACACACACTTGTATATATATACACACACGAATATATATATATATACATGTACATGTTTTCTTTTATTTAAAGAAATTAATAATGGACCAGTTTCAAAGATAGTTTGAAATTGATAACGCAAACTTCCATGTGAATGCAAGAATTAATACACTAAAAAACGCATTTTGATTACAATAAAAATGCAAAAATTATAAATAGTAGTTCAACATTTTAGATGACAGTCAACAATAATTTAAATTCAAAATAAAAATAACAAAAGAACAATACAGAAATAATGCATATTATATAAATATTTAAAATTAGTTTAAAAAAATGAAATATTTTCAAAATTCAACTAATATTCAAGCAATGTTAATGTTTGATGTTTAAATTTTAATGTCTTCAAAAGAACTGGCAACTCTAATGCTAGAAAACATTTTAAGCTAATTTCTTAATTTCATAAGTATTTATAAAAGAAAGAAATTTACAATTACACAAATTACACAATTCATTTATGTATTGAGCAATTCTAAAAAAAGGCCATTACTTGTTCAGTAAATATCCAACGAGTTTCCTGCTATCCGTTTCGTCCTCCAAGTAACAAAAATATTGTAAAATATTAATACATTGCAACATATTTCCGGGAAAAACGATAACATTTTAAAGAAATATTTCTCCAACTAACAAGAATCAATTGTTTCAAAGACGAACTCTATTAAAAAACATGAGACCACAGATAAAGCGATAGCAATATCACCGTTGGTAAAACTTTATCTGCCAAAAGTATTTCGAACGTCGGTTTGTTCTAAAAAATGACGAACCAGTTTATTTATCTTAGCGAATGGAAAATCAAATTGTGATAGATACTAAAATGTAATAGGTTTTCTAAGTAATGTAAAACAAAGAAAAATCATTTACCTTTTTTAAAAAGTGTTGTTACTTCTGTAGTATGTGTATTATCGCCACAGCTGGAGCAGCTAACACTGATGATGTGGCAAGCGGTTAATAATAGACATTAGATAAAGTAATATGGATACATTATTTTTACACGCTTCTTTGTAGATACAATAGAATATTTGGGCCATATGTTTGATTTTTCTTGGAAATGTTTTATATGGCCGCAGTGACATTGTGTTATCATCGTTTTTATAAAAGCAAAGCGTCTTAATTAATATGTATGAAATGGGACAATGGTATTTCATATACCATTTGCACAAGAACAGATGGATAAATACTAAGGATTCTAAAAATTGTGAATGGGAATTCTATTGATCATAAAAAACTGAGATTGTTTTCAGTCACCTTAGGTATTCGTAATAATAAATTTCATCAAGTAGGTATTATTTATTTGACTTGATGGAAATAAATCAATTGAACAAAATTACTTCATAATTTTCAAATCCAGGACTGTTTTTCACAGCTAACTAACTTCTGCGTTTGTTGATGAGTTTATAAAGTATATTTATTTCACTTTTAACATAATGTCTCTATATTAGACAGCAGCCTGATGGCCAATTGGCTAGCACTCTAGCCTTTTGGTACTGTAGACTTCAGGTACGTATCCTGGTGGTGACATAGATGTTTGTAATGGTTCGGAATCCACTTTAAACCATAAGTCCTGGTCTAATAGGATCGTAGTGAGTTATGGGGGTAGTGTTACTCGCGTCCGTAGCACATCTTCAAGCTACCCGTGCCCCTGTGTAGTGCTAAATGAGTAACAACAGCCCTTGCTTGTGGCACAAATATTAACTGTCTCAATATTTCCAGCTGCATTAGAACAACAACAACATATCAATTGAACGAAATCTTTTCTATTTACTTAATAATTTTCTAACCCAGGGCAGTTCTTACAACTAGCTAAAGCTTTTATTTGTTGACGAGTTTATAAAGCATATTAATTTCAATTTAACATGCTGTCTCTATATAAGAAAGTAGTCTTATGGAAAATTGGCTAGCTCTCTGGCCTTTGGTACCACAGGCTTCAGGTGCGAATCGTGGCAGTGGCATGGATGTTTGTGAGTGGTTCGAATCCACATTAAACTGTAGACCCCAATCTAATTAGCCCAAATTGTGCAAAAAATGATCGTAGGGCAACAAACTAGACTAAATCTACATTAGACATTTATTTGTTTTGAATGATGAACTAAATTTAAAATTAGGACCAAAAGATTCTGAATATTTTGAATGGGAATTCCATTTCCCATAAAAAACTGAGATTGTTTTTCAGTTACCTTCGGTATTCGTAAGCCTGGTTTGATGGAAATAAATCAATTGGACGAAATCTTTTCATTTACTCCATAATTTTCTAATCCAGGAAAATTTTCACAACTAGCTAATTTCTACATTTGTTGGCGAGTTCTTTTTTTTCTTTCTAATTCAGCTGGTGAACACTTAGACAGCTTGGTCTTGGACGCCTTAAGGCAAACGCTGCACAGATGTACTCACTTTGCATTACCCAGGGGCGCGTGTAACTTGAAGCTAAGCCACGGACGCGGAGTAACAATGCCCCCGCAACGCTCTACGATCCTATTAGACCGGGACCTACTTTTTAAAGTGGATTCGAACCACTACAAACATCCATGGCACCGCCGGGACTCGAACCGAAACCTGTGGTACCAAGCGCCAGAGCGCGCTACTCGGCCATTCAGGCCCTTTGTGAGTTCATGAAGTACATTTATTTCAATTTGACATGTTGTCTTTATATTAAACACTTATTTGTTGTTGCTATAATGCAGCTGGTAATGTAGAGACAGATAATCTTTATGCCATAAGTAAGGGCTGCACCGCTGTTATTCATTTAGCACTACCCAGTGAGCCCGTGTAGCTTGAAGATATGTTATGGACGCAAGTAACATTACCCCCATATAACATTCTACGATCATAATAGACCGGTACCTACGGTTTAAAGTGGATCCAGAACCGCTACAAACATCCATGGAACAGCGTGGACTCGTACTCGAAACCTGTGGCACCGAGGTACTAGGCACTAGGCAGTCGGTCATTCAGACCCCGGTTTAATATGACTGTAAAGTGTTGCGCTTAGAGCTGACAACCTTGCCCGTAAACAGAAAACATCTCTTCTCTCTCTCGAAATCTGCCAGTAGCTAAACGATTTCGGTCCCCCATAGGGCTGTTGCGCCGGTGGTGATGATATCTTCTTAAATTTCTGTTCTGGTATGAAATATAAATTGGAAAGAGGTAAATAGACATTTAATATGGAATTATAAAAAATGGTAAAGTGTTAAAACTTGGATGTGAATGAATTGAACATTGATACAAATGTTTTTATTGTAACTTATAGATCTCCGACTAATCACAACATTTCAAAACCATTACTAACATATTCTCACGTCAGTTGTTTAGGAAAATAATTCACTGTTGCAGAAAGCAAAAAGCAGAACTTTCAACAAAACCCTATTTGGTCTTCTTCTATTATGTCATCAAAAATTTTAACTTCGTCCTCAAAATATGGCTCTTTTCTTATCCGTATATTAATTGTATGGTGCTTCTCTTATTACAACTTCAACTCACTGTGTTTATCTTCTCTGAGCATAACATCTCAGTCTCTGCGGCAGCACCGATTTAGAAAAGCCAGAGGTTACAGTTAAAGAGGGGAAGGAAAGCATATGGTGTCTACAAATACTACGGAGATGCCAAAGGCTATGACGTCAGCGCGGAATGTTGCGGCGGCATTTCTCTTTTTCGCACTCTTTCTTCTTTTTCTTTTTGAAGTTTTTCTTTTCTTTCTTTGCTTGTTTCTGAATTTCTTGGCACATTTTGCCCCAACCGAATAGAAGACTATCAAAATAATAGTGTACGTAATGTTATTAAATTGTATTAAAAGCTATTCTAAGAAATGAGTCTTATGTTGATATGCCAGTGTAATAGTAATTTTAATGCACAATTTAGCCCACTAACTGCAACGTGTATCATTGTAGTATACAATCTGTGACTATTTGTGAGAGATTCCCCTACTATAAGTGCATTGCGAAAATCTCTCACAAATCGTGCAGATTGTATACAATGTAGTAAGTGGATTAAATTTACTATTATAAAAGATATATTAATATAAGATTCATTTCTTAGAATTGAAATTCATGATTCAAATAGAATTAAAGATCACTATTTCCATGTTATAAGCATTCTCCAATGAAATAATCAAGAAAGAAATTGTACCAAAAATATCAATTGATTAATTTCGCAGTAGTTTTTAAAGATATATACGTATGAAGAAAGATAAGCACATATTACTTCCAATCATAGATTTGCTAGCAGTGTGTTTGCTATGAAAGTCATTGATTTATTAGCAGCATTATCCCTACATTAATAAAAGCAGTTAGAGTTTAGGAGAGCTCAAATTAGAAACGAAGCGATTGGGTGACAAAGTGTATAAAAATCGAAGGCTAAACAGACCGGGACCTAAAGTTTAAAGGGGATTACGAACCACCACTACTACTACTACTACTACTATTACTATACTACTACACCACATCACTGTGCCTAGAGCTGAGTTGTACCTCTACAGTTTGGGAATGATGTGGGTGAAAGTCTGGCTCTGTGACGCTCTACGATAATATGAGACCGGGACCTCCGGCTTAAGGTGGATTCGAACCACTACAAACATCCCTGGCACCACTGGGATTTGAACCCGAAAACTGTGGCACCAAGCACCAGAGCGCTAGACACTCGACCATTCAGGCCCCGAGCATGAAGGTTGAGGTTCAATCCGCTGGAGGCTTTATTGTAGGCAATGTTGCAAAAAACAAGGAGACACGATGGCGTTTGTGATGTTTAGCATCTTACCTCCTAATTTGGATTACCTCGTGGGAATTTTCTCATACGATATGCAAATGCCGGGGTAGTTCCCCATAAAAGTCCTCCCGGAAGGCATTTCCCTCCTTCAGGGACTCAGAGCCATGTCAGACTTCTACCTACGGGTGCTCCATAACAACAGAAGCTGCCCCCTTTCCCTCAATCCATGAGTAGATTATTCATAGGATGTTCGCCCCGTACTGCGGACACTGAGAATTAGACACAACAGAGTTAACTGAAGCAGTTAATAAAGCCTGATTTGGATAATAAATGGACAATGATAAGTTCATCAACTAACAATATTATTAATTCCAAAATATATTCCTCGAAAACAATTAATTAACTAAGAATGCTTTATAAGAAACAAATGATTCTAGTTAAAGAGCAAAACGAAAATGTCATCTAACGCTTTAAATTAACTACACCCATGTGCTTTTGAAACATCAAATTTCTTTTTGTATCCATTTAGTTTGCAAACATGCAAAGATGTGACTTGACTATTTCCTGAATATAACAATGATGCAGTCTATTACATGCACCGGAAACGCCCTTATTTAGTCACGTTAAGTCTATTTTGTTTTTAATTTCGGCGCCCACCGTATTATTCAAGTACGCGCAACGCTTTTTTCATTAGCCTTGAGACTCATAGAGCACTCAAAATTGCTTTTTATCATACTTTTTAGTATGCCAACCAGGAAACAACTGCTTAGAGAACAAACAGTTTTCATTGAAAAGGTTTATCTCACTCAAAATTTCTCTTCTACTAGAAATTTAAAAATTTTGAAACAGTTATTTTCCAGCAATTACTGCTTTCAATACAAAAAAATTGAAAGATTCAATTATGATATCAAGTTGATTTCAATGCAGATTCCGTTTTATGTATCGTAATAGAGAGGCTTGCTGTTAGTTTTGCAACCATCATAACCATAGTAAAGTATCGTGGTTGAGGTATTTAGCAGTAAATCGGTTTCGCGTCATGTCAAAGTTTAGATAAAAACTTAAACTGATTTTTTTTTGTATAATGTCAGGCAATTTTATTTTCATAATTCCCCACTATATAGCAGATTTGTTTTGTTTTGTTATACTCGTTTCTCCAACAATAAACATGGGAGATAACTACTTAAAATTTACAAAAAGTAAGGTTTGACTTAGTTATTCGTCACTATTTGTAGCAGATTGGTTAAAGAGTAACCGCATAGCTTTGGTTTGGTTTGCCGCTCTATGCTCATCTTGTGCATACTTTAGGCTAATTAGACCGAGACCTACAGAATAATGAGGATTCGAACCACTAACACACATCCATGCCACCTCCAGGATTCAAACCTGAAGCCGGTGGTTCCGGAGGCCATAACCACCTGGGATATAACTACTTAAAATTTACAAAAGGGCTAAAGGTTAAAATTTACAAAATGTTGACTTAATTATTCGCCACTATTTGTAGAGAGTTTTGGTTTGTTCCTCTACGGTCATTTTGTACACATTTTCTGTCTAATTAGACCGGGACCTACAGTTTAATGAGGATTTCAAACCTAACACACGTCCATGCCACCGCCAGGATTCAAACCCTGAAGCCTCTGGTGCTATTTCCAAAGAGCTAGCCAACTGGCTATCAGGTCGCCTACTATTTGTAGCAGATTGATTTTTGTTAAACCCGTTTTAAGAGTAACCACATGGGAGATAACTACTTAAAATTTACAAAAGGTAAGGGTTGATTTAGTTATTCGCCACTATTTATAGCAGATTGGTTTTGTTCTGTTTGCCTACGATTAACCACATTGAAGATAACTACTTAAAATTTACAGAAGTTTAGGGTTGACTTAGTTATTCGCCACTATTTATAGCAGATTGGTTTTTGTTCTGTTTGCCTACGATTAACCACATTGAAGATAACTACTTAAAATTTACAGAAGTTTAGGGGTTGACTTAGTTATTCGCCACTATTTATAGCGGATAGGTTTTGTTCAGTTTGCCCACGATTAACCACATTGAAGATAACTACTTAAAATTTACAGAAGTTAAGGGTTGACTTAGTTATTCGCCACTATTTATAGCGGATTGGTTTTGTTCTGTTTTCCCAAGAGTAACCACGTGGGAGATAAAATTTACAAAAAGGTTGATTTAGTTATTCGCCACTATTTGTAGTAAATTATATTTCTTATAAACTTTCCCAAAGAGTAACAGCATAGGAGATTACTACTTAAAATTTACAAAAGATAAGAATTGATTTAGTTATTCGCCAGTATTTGTAGTAGATTGGTTTGTTATAACCGTTTCACCAAATGTAATCACATGGGAGATAACTACTTAAAATTTATAAAAAGTAAGGGTTGGCTTAATTATTAGCCACTACATGTAGCAGATTTGTTTGTTCTGTATTCCAAAAAGATATAATAAAAGAGAGATACAATAAAGAGAATAACTCCAATATATAATAAAGAGAATAATAATGAAGAGAATATTTCCAAGATATAATAAAAGAGAATAACTCCAATATATAATAAAATAATAATGAAGAGAATATTTCCAAGATATAAAAAAGAGAATAATTCTAAGGGTTATACCAGATTCCCCAAGTGTAACCACCTGGGAGATAACTACTTAAAATTCACAAAAGGTAAGATTTGACTTAGTTATTCGCCACTATTTGTAGCAGATTGATTTTGTTATTCTCGTTTCTGCAAACTGAATGAGGGATGAAATTACTACGCAAGGCACGTACTACGTTACAAGAAGTAAGAGATTAGGAAATAATACTTTCAGGAATTACCCGACATTTACATGTTGAAGAAAACTCAGAAGGTGTTTAAGCAGGTCGTCTGACTGTTGACATCAGATTTCTTGTCACAATTTTCAGTGTAATTTATTAGATTTTCAAGGAAAAGACTATTTGAACTATTTAATCTGATTCTTTGTCTCAATTTCTACCATGTTAAAATATTTTTGAGGTAGTTGTTGTTGTTTCTTATCCCACTTGGTCGACAGCAATCTAGATCAAGTTCATGAACCAACATCAGGGGATGAGCGGAGGGGGCAGTTTTTGTTGTGATGAAGAATCAGTAGGTAAAAGTCTGACTTGGTTGCGTGTCGCTGAAGAAGGAGGGCAATGAATTCCGGGAGAACTTTTAGGGGGCAACTCCTCATATGTGTATGGCATTGGAGAAAACCCGGAAAACTCCCACCTGGACAAGATGTTGAACATCACAAAAGCCATCGAATTTCCTCGTTTTTGAGACAATGTCTATAACAATTCCGACAGCAGATTGAACCTCAGTCCTAATGCTCACCAAAAAGAGGAGATGCCACACCCTAGTTTAAACTCCCCCCATGTAGTCTGAATAACGGGGCAACATATTGAATATCACAAAATGCCATCGAGTCTCCTCGTTTTTGAAACAATGTTTGCAATGAAGCCTCCAGCGGATTAATTCTCAGCCATAATGCTCACCAGCCGCACACGTTGATACTGAGCCACGAGTCGGGTAGCAGTGATTGCCTGAATTGAGATCCTGAGAATTGAATGTTGAATGAATGTAAAAGAGAATTGAATGTTGAATGAATATGAGAGAATTGAATCTAAGATCCTTTGTTATAGTCTTCATTAAGTTTACTTGCTTTTCAAAACAGTAATGCCCAAGGAATCATATCCATTTTCTCTTACCATATATGCACTAATAGAACAAACTTGAATCTTAATTCATCTTTTGCCAATCGGGGTTTATCTTTTTTTCAATTACTACTATTAGTTCACACTCTCTCTGTATATATATTTAAACTTTTAAACTTGTTGTGGATGGCACTTGATGTTAATACAGTTTTTCTCAAATATTAATTCATTCATTAAATTTAATTAATTAATTTTAGTTTTTATATGGGAGAAAAAAATTTCTCTTATATTAGATATTTAGCAGGATATAAATTTAGGAATAAATACCGTCAGTGGCGAAGCGTGTAGATAAAAAATTCTTTTTCAGATTCTTTTTCATTCTGGGTTCTAGTCTGAGTCAAGGAGGGAACAAAATGGAAAATGAAGCATGCGAATAAATGAGTGAGAGAGACGGAAAGTGTGTGTGTGTATGAGAGAGAGAGAATTTTTTCTAACTTAAAAAAAAATGAATGAAAATTATTTATAAAGGACTTTCTGCAGTATAGTGAAAAAAAAGGAGGAATTGACTTTAAAAATATTTCTATATTACTTGTTACAAAGCTATTGCCAGAACCAAATAAATACATCACCAATTTTATGATATAATCAAATCTTATATTTTTCGCTATTGTATGTGTTGGAATTCTTAAGCTTTAGTTCGCGCCACGCAGCGTCACGTGGTAGTTTTATAGAAATCGTATGGAACCGATGCAGAATTGCGCTGTTGCCGTGGAGATGGGCTGTTGGCTGCTGTGGAAACGGGCTGTTGCCATGGAGACCAGCTATTGCTGTGGAGTATATTTATTCCAAGTATATTTATTCCAAGAAGAACATTTGTCTTCCAGTTTAGCTTTTGACTTTGAATTGTTACCATGAACCCTGTATATCTTTGTAAATATTGCTTGTAAATAAATGAAGATTCCATAAATGTTTGAATGGATTGATCAATACTTCTCGGACCACAAGAAAGCTGCGGCTAATAAGAAAAAATTGAACCACCGATAGAAAGAAACACGATAGTCGTGGTGACAATATGTTTGCAATTGAAAATATAAAATATGGAGAATGATTCAGTCTAAACATATTAGTTTATTTTTATGACTTGTATGCTGATTTAAGTCAAGTATTATTACAAATATTACTCATACTAATGTAACCTAACGCCTTGATCCAGTTTCTATTAGTTTACTCAAGATGCAGCTGCATTGCAAAAGAGAATAATCTAAAAAGTTATTGCCATCTATTTAATAAAATAAATAGATGGCAATAAATAATTCAACGAAATTTTTGTTGAATATTATAATATTGCTCGTATAAATAAATGCACTGAAGCTTATATTCATGAAATAAAGACGACAATCTTCGAAAAATATCACTACGACTAACGGGTTTCTTTCTATCGGTGGTTCAGTTTTTCTGGTTAGCCGCAGCTTTCTGATGGTTCGAGAAGTATTGATCAATCCATTCAAACATTTATGGAATCTTCATTTATTTACAAAGATATACGGGGTTGATGGTAACAGTTCAAAGGCAAAAGCTAAATTGGAAGACAAAAGTTCTTTTTAGAATAAAACAACTCGTTTCACAGTAACAGCTGGTCTCTACGGCAACAGCTCGTTTCCACAGCAACCAACAGCCCATCTCCACGGCAACAGCGCAATTTTGAATCGGTTCCAAACGATTTCTATAAAACTACCTCGTGACGCTGCGTGGCGAAAAGCATAAAATTCCAACAAAAAATAGCTTTTCTTCGTCTAGGCACTATATTAATTAGAATTAATAAGTATATTTAATTAATATTCCGGCCCTCGGCACCGCAGACTTTGTGTTCGGTTCCGGCGGAACCATGGATGTTTGCAGGGGTTCGGAATTCACTTTAAACCGTGAATTCCGGTCTCATATGACTACTACACCACACCACATCAATATGCTTAGAGCTGAGTTGCCCTTATACACTTTAGTAATGATGTGAGTGAGGGAAGTCTGACTAGGTTCTGTAACGCTCTACGGTTATATGAGACCGGGACCTACAGCTGAAAGTGGATTCCAAACCACTATAAACATCCATGGCACCGCCAGAACTTGAACCCCAAAACCTGTGGTACAAAACCTGTGAAATCGAACCCTAAAACCAGAGCGCTAGCCACTCGCTCATTGCAGCTTAAGGTCATTGTGTCCAATATTTGTATATTGTATCAAAGATATAGTTCTTTATCTTCAAAGGAGATATATCGATAATTTTATTAGTTGCAATCATAATTTAGTTTTGTTTTTCATTAATAGTTAGAGCCATCTTTTGAGTTGTAATCTCAAGCGAAAAAAAAAATCGGCAAAAGCCAACAGTTGGATAGTTGTTTGCGAGATAGCACAAATAATAATTAATACTTACTTTTTACTTTCAAATTTTAATCCGTATCAAGTCAATTAGCAATCCTACTGCAAAGGCATTAACTTAAATATACCTAAAACTAGATTAAAAATAGTCCGGTTTAAGACCCAGTGGTAATGAATATAAAATAGAATGTGATTAGCAGAGATATGCGTTGTAGTAATTAGGAGATTCGAAGGCAGTTGGCCGATTATGACAGCATGTGCGATTGTGATTCCGTCATCTAACTGGTACGATTTTTCTGGTTATGACACTCAAATTATAAACGATTACTCCTGAAAGTTCTACCCCAAGTACCATGTACCATCATACCCAAATAGCATGTACCATCCTATCAGGGACTGTTCGTTACATACTAAGTTAAACATGATATTTCTGATTGAAAAAATACGTTGAAAAACGTCATGTGATGCGAAATGAAATTTAAGATATAAATATTTAAAATAATATATAAAAATAATTTTATATTAATAAGATATTTATTTAAAACAATAATAATAATAATTTAATATAATAATAATATTTTAAACAATAATAATGTAAAAAAAAATTAAAATTTTATATGTTAATTTAATTATTTATATTTTAAATTTATAATAATTAAATTTAAAATAATAATAATAAATATTAGTGAAAGAAATTTAAATATACGTTTAAAAAAGAAGACACTTATTCTTTATTAAACATTAATAGATATGATACATCGTCATCCAGCTTCAATGAAACAGTATAATTTTTTGCTTTACTGAATTTATTTTTTTTTTTTTAATCCGCAAAGAAATTCAATTAAAATTTTATCAATCAAAAAATAAATTTTATGAAAACAACACTAAAACGAATAAATAAAAAAAATTAAACGATGATAACAAATTCCAAAACTTTTATCAGTTTAATTTACAGAAATACATAAGAATAAATAAAAAATTTTTTTTTGCTCAATCAAATATTTACAAATAATGTATTACAGCTATAAAACTGAAAGCAGACGATTTTTTAACTAATGCATTTTATTTATTTTAATATTTATTTTTATTTTCCAACTGATTCCATTTTAAAAATGTAGTTTTATTTATTTAGTTATCCAAAAACAAATTTTATGGAAACAACACTAAAGCACACAAGCAAATAAATAAAAAATTAAACGATGATCACAAAACTCCAAAGCATTTATCAGTTTAATTTTCAGAATATACATAAGAATAAATGAATAATTATTTTTAATTTCGCTAAATCAAATATTTAGAAATAATTATTACAGCTATGAAACTGAAAGCAGACGATTTTTAACCAATGTATTTAATTTATATTTAATATTTATTTTGTTTTTATTTATTTTATTATTTATATTAAGTATTTATTTCATTTTTATTTTTTTATTTTATTATTTATTTTTATTTTCCATCTCATTCCATTTTAAAAATTGCAGTTTATTTAGTTAGTGCAGTTAGAACTTATTAGAATTTTAACATACTTTTTTGATAACGCACCAAATAAAAAAAATAATAAATCCTAAATCGATTAATAAATTAATAATCGAAATAATTAATCGAATCACTCAGCCTTATAATTTATATATTATTTAAATCGTAAATTTTAATTCATTTATCATTTATTTATTTATTTTTTTTATATTGTATATAAAAATAATAAACACAAGAATGTCAAAGCGTTACAATTTTTAAAGTTTACACATATAAACAAACAAATTACTTGCTTTATATATAAAATAAATACATATTTTTATAAATCAGCGATTTATAAAAATCGATTGAATCATTTCGATTGAATCATTTTGGAATCGATTTTTTGGCCAACATTGGTCTATTCAAGTATTTTTGAATAGATTCACTGTATATATACATAAGAGCATTATTTATTTAAAACAAACAGATGTAATTATAATTACAACTCTTAATAATTTAGATTATTGATAAACGTTGCATGCATGGCTCTTTTCAAATCAATCCCAATTTTCGATTACAAATGCATACATACTTCAATAAATATGCATAATAATAATAATAAAACTTTATTTAAGTAATTATTATTAATTAATAATATATTGGATAATAATAAAAATTGGAAATAATGATAATAAAACTTTATTTAAACTCAATCGTTCTTAGCGGCTTTATTATTAAAAAAGAATTCCAAAAAATAAAACCAAACGATATAAATAGATTAAAGCTGATGGGGAAAAAAAAAATTCTATAACTATTTACACACACAAAGAAAAAAAAATCGCTTTCAACTCAAATGTTTTCAAAACATCAAGGAAAACATTACAAAAGATTGCATATCAGTTCTTCTCTTTCGAAAAACACAACTCATATCGCGTTTTTATTATTGAAATAAATAAAAAAATAATGGCACGTTTCTTGAATTCCATATTTTCCTTGTCTTCACAAAACGATGAAAAACTACCAGCGCCATCTGTTGACACAGGTGGTATTGACTCAGGTTCATTGTTCTGCACCTGTTCGAGGGACTGATGTCACGTAGACTAGTCCATCACGAGTTCAAATGTCTATGTTTTTCTCAAGGCCTTTGTTTGATAATGTTGGTACTAATAAAAGATGGAATGACAGATGGCGAATTCTAAATTATACGACAGTAATCTTTTGGATAAATAAGAAAAATTAATCAAATTTTCAATAGATATAATCATACATTTTAGATCACTTATATGCCTTATTAAAATCACTAAATAATAATTTGTTTTTTGAATATTTAGAAAATCATAACACGTCATGGCAACATTCGTTGAAGTTACTGAAGAAATGATTTGAAATTTGAAAGGACAATAAATTTGTTATTGATAATAAAAATTATTGTTGTAAATAAATTAAATT
Source organism: Caerostris extrusa (assembly GCA_021605095.1). Classification (NCBI taxonomy): domain Eukaryota; kingdom Metazoa; phylum Arthropoda; class Arachnida; order Araneae; family Araneidae; genus Caerostris; species Caerostris extrusa. The sequence continues at coordinate 58,860 of BPLR01010032.1, forward strand.
AATAATAAAAAAATAAATTAAATTTGTTATTGTAAATAAATTATTTTTAAAAGATAGCAAAATATATTGATTTACAATATAATACATATTTTATGTCAATGAATGGCAACAGACAAAAAAAGACATGAAAGTGATTGAATTAACAAAAGAAATTTGTTCTTTTAGGTGAAATCAGAATGTTGTGGATAAAATAAACAATAATTAATTTAGAAATTTTTAACTGTTCTTATTTAGGATATTATTTCATAGAAATTTATTTATTTTATTTCATAGAAATTTATTTATTTTATTTCATAGAAAATTTGTTCTTTTTCGATCTGAAATTTGAACTATTTAGAAAATCGTTCGATTTGAAATTCGAACTATATAGAAAATCATGGCAACATTCATTGATTAAATTATTAAAGAAATGATTTGAAATTTGAAAGAACAATAAATTTGTTCTGATTTAAATAAATAAATTATTTTCAAAAACTACAATATATCAATTTTCAATACATTTATTCATTTACAATATAATGCATATCTTATGTCAGTGAATGGCAACACGAAATGAAAGTTATTGAATTAATAAAATTTTTTATTTTAGATGAAATCAGATTGTTGGGGATAAAGTAAACAATAAGAATGATTTACGTATCTAAAAATAATATTTTTTTTTTTTTAAGTTTTCATTATATGATTTATAAGAACGTTCTTAAAGAATTATCTCTTAAAAGAAATATAATTATGAAGAACAATTTAATTTCTTCCGTCTGATATCCAAAATTACTTTTTTGTTTTTAGAGATAGTTAATTGTTCTTATTTAGGATATTATTTTTTAGAAATTTTTAACTGTTCCTTTTCGATTCAAAATTCGAACCATTTAGAAAATCATGGCAACATTCACTGATTGAATTATTGAAGAAATGTTTTGAAATTTGAAAGGAAATAAATTTGTTACTGATTTAAAAATATTTTCAAAAGCTACAATATACTGATTTTTAATACAATTCATTCATTTATAATATAACACATATTTTATGATTGATTATGAAGAACAATTAATTATGAAGACAAATTTTATTTTTTCCGTCTGATATCTAAAAGTATTTTTATTCTTAGAGATATTTAATTTTTCATATCATATCTATATTTATTTATATCGTATCATATCATATCAATTGAGAAACTTTAAGAATGGAAGCAAATCACATAAATAAGTTCTTGTAATTATGCACTAGTACTTGTTTTCCATTTTAATTTAAATTAAACTATGAAAAGCATTGTAGCTAGGCATAAAAGTCTGCAATTGCAATTCTTAGCGTAAAAAAAAAAAAAAAAGGGAATCTTAATTATCCGTAACTATATGATGGCTGATGGGGAAATTTTTTTTCTGAAGATTAGATAAGTATCTAGCACTCTAGAGTCCTTTACCGCAGGTTTCGGGTTCGAGTCCCAGCAGGGCCATGGATGTTTGTAATGGTTCGAATCCATTTAAACCGTAGATCCGGCCTTATATGACTGTTAGACGTAGAACTGACTACTCCACCCAGTAAAAAGGAAACATATCCTGTCTCGAAATCTGCTAGTAGGCAGATGGCCTTCGGGACTGTTGGGCCGAATACATCACAAGGGACCTGTTGGGCCACCTTTGAAGCTTCAAGAATATATATATACCAGTTACACTTCCATGATCACGTGCCTTCCACGTCATCCAGGCATATTGCAAAATAGGGGTGGTATAATGTTTTGGCTCTGAGCACATGTAGTTAAATAAGCTATTAAGTAGTTATAATTTATTTCTTTTGGGTTCAGTAAATTATATCGTGTTTTACGGATTTCTTGGTTGGCATCTCTTCACATCTTTGTTGTAAATTGTGTACAAATTTTTGGGGTTTTTTTTTTATCTGCCATTGTCGTTTTGCTGTTCAGCAGTTTGAACTTTATGAGTTATTAAATGATTTTCAGTTTCGTTGTTGCAGCTTATGCACATTTCGGATCTTGGACAATATCTTACGTTTTTTTTCTTTTTTTTTTTAAAGAAGTTGGAATAGACTTTTTAGGATTTTTGTTTTGCGAACCCTAAAAATTTCTTGCTATCCATCCACTCGGCAATACCTTCATCAACAAGGGGTATTCATATGGGCAAGAAATAAGTTTTCCATTCAATCCATTTTTGAGTGAAATTTTTCAATTGAAAAGCCTTATTTTTGTTTTTTTTGTTCTAATGCAGCTGGCAAACACTTAAGACAATTGTCTTGGATGCCTTAAGACAAGAGCTGCACCAACGTTACTCAGCACAACCCAGGAGGTGCGTGTAGTTTGAAGAGAAGCTACGGACGAGGAGTAACAATACCCCGCAACGCTCTACGATCCTGTTAGACCGGGACCCACGGTTTAAAGTGGATTCTGAAACACTACAAACATCGCCGGGATTCGAACGCAAAAACCGTGGTACCGAGCGCCAGAGCACTAGCCACTGACCATTCAGGCCCTAGCTTTTAATATAAAATAAAAAAAGAAAAGAATCGATTCAATTGAAAATTTTTAAACGTTGATTGAATAAAAATCTTACTTCTTGCTCATGAAAAACTTTTGAAGGAAGCTTGAGGAAGTTATTGCAGAGTGGATGAACTGCAAGAAATTGCACATTACGTGGTTAAAAACAATGAACAAAGCAGTGATGATGAAAGCAATGCTCATCAAAAGAAAATGACGCATTTCGAAGATTTAAATTCGATTAGAAAAACTACTGAATACATTGAGCAGGAAGAACTTGCATCACAATTCTGATGACACTTATACTATGACGCATCATTGCAGCAAGAAAACCATCATCATCCCACAATCAAGAAGAAATACCAAGGACTTCTTCAGAAGAACAATTTAATTTTCCATTTGACGACAGTACTGTAAGTGTATATCATAAGGACTGTAAGTACATAGAGAATTAATAAATATTAATAAAAATTATAAAATTCATATTAAATTAATATTTTATTCACATTTAGAGATGTTAATCTGGTTTATCTAAATCCTTTCCTTAACCGAGGTTAAAATGGTCCATATTAACTCAGGATAATCATAATTGTACACATATATACAAACAAACACACACACACATATGTATATATATATATACATACATACATTTCACACACAAATACATGCATTTCACACACAAATATACATGCATTTCACACACACATACATACATACACACATATATATACGCATACATACAAACAAACAAAACACATATATACACAAACATACATACATTTCATTTCAAATACAAATAAACATACATATACACACAAACATGCATACGCACATACATACATACATACACACACATATATATACACACAAACATGCATAAGCACATACATACATACATGCACACACATATATATACACACAAACATGCATAAGCACATACATAATACATACATACACATATATATGCCCATACATACATAAAACACACACACGGATACATACACATATTTACATATATACATAAACACACACACGGATACATACATATATATGAAAACACACACACATGCATACATACATTTACACATACATACATAAATACACAAAACATACATGCATATATACAAACACACATACATAATACATACATACATTTCACACGCACATAATATACATACATTTACACGCATATACATAAATACATAAATACACATACACACACACATATATATATAACGCAATGCATCAACAAAGAAACTAAAGGCAAAGAACTGACAAGCAATGAACTAGAAACACAACCAATTTTTCCAACAGGAATCAAACTCTACATAAAGCTCTAAACATCAAAACGATGATCAGTTAAACATAAAGCAAAGAGAAAGAAGAAATGCAAATTGACAAATTAATAAAAAAGAAAATATCGAATTATATTTAGTCCTGAATATTTCAGCGGCACGAAATTAAACATGAATTGACTTCTGTGTTGGATGCAGAATGACCAGAGGGTAAACAGACGCAGTGAATGAACGATACGTGAGCAGCGGATGTCCCCGTTTCCATGCTATCCTTAATTATAGCTACCTGTCCAATGACCCACTTCTCGCAGACGACTGGGGGAAGGGGTGGTGCGGGAAAATCGTCTGCGCGATAATTGATCAGTTGGGCACACCTGGGAAAGGAGAGCAAGAGCACGACCTGCTGTGCTTGTGTGTGGGTGGACTGCAATGAAAATTCTAAGGAAATGTTGTAAGATAACCATAATCTTTATGTTTTGCTCACAAGTATTGCTGCAATGAATTATTCACATATAATGAATTTTCCATAATGGATGCCATTTTTAAAGCAGAAAGTGTTTTTTTTTTTGTTTTTGTTTTTAACGACCTATATAAAAATGAAAAGTACATTTTTCTTAAAAACTAGTTTTGCATTTAAAAAAAAAAAAAATTATTAAATGCTTCTATTTAATAAGATTTTTTTTTTTTTTTTTTTTTTTTTTACCCATAAAATTATTTGTAAAAAAGTATCTTATTAAATAGATACAATACTATTTAATGAGATAATAAATAAATACTTTCAATTTTGAAATTTTTAAATTAATAAATAAATAAATAAGCTAATAATTAAGTAATTAAATAATGAAAAATTGTTTTAAAAGATCGTTTGGTGAAACCGAAAACAATTTTATTTCAAAGTGAAAATGAGATTTCTCAGAAAAGAAAATCGTTTGGTATTCTGTTTTATTAAGATATTTATTTTATTATACGATATTTATTTTATTAAGAAATTTATTTTATCGACCTATTAAGAAAATTGTACTTTTAATTTTTATAAACTAGTATTGCATTTTAAAAAATCATCAAATGCTTCTATTTAATAAGATATTTTTTTACCCTTAAAATTATGGGTAAAAAAAATATCTTATTAAATAGATAAAAACTATTTATTAAGATAATAAATAGTATTGTATCTATTTATCTCTAAGAAGATAATAAATAGTATTGTATCTATTTATCTCTAAGAAGATAATAACTACTTTCAATTTTGGAAATTTTTAAATTGATAAATAAATGAACTAATAATTAAGTAATTAAATAATGTAAAATTGTTTTAAAAGATCGTTTGGCCATAGTAAAAACAATTTTATTTCAAAGTGAAAATGAGATTACTCAGAAAAGAAAATCGTTTGGTATTCTATTTTATTAAGATATAAGGCAACTTCTATTTATTATAAGATACTTATTTTATTAAAATATTTAGTTTATTATAAGATATTTATTTTATCGATCAATAAAAATTGTTTTTTATCGACCTATTATGAAAATTGTACTTTAATTTTTATAAACTAGTATTGATTAAAAAAATCATTAAATACTTCTAATAATAATATAATAAGCAAGATTTTTTTTTACCCATAAAATTATGGGTATTGTTTTGGGAACTGGGTTTTTCATGTCTTAAATCACTTTCAATTTTGGAAATTTTTAAATTAATAAATAAATGAGTTAATAATTATATAATTAAATACGATAAAATTGTTCTAAAAATCGTCTGGTGAAAGCAAAGACAATTTATTTCAAAATGAAAATGAGATTTTTCGAGAAATGAAAATCGTTTGGTATTCTGTTTTATTAAGATATTTATTTTATTATAAGGATATTTATTTTATTAAGATATTAATTTTATCGACCTATAAACAATGTTGTTTTTTTATCGACATATTAAGGAAATTGTATTTTTCATTTTTATAAACATGGATTGAATTTTTAAAAAATTCATTAAATGCTTCTATTTAAAAGAGATTTTTTTACCCATAAAATTATGCGTCTTGTTTTGGGAAGCTGGGAGTTTCATGTCTTAAATCACTTTCAATTTCGGAAATTTTTAAACTAATAAATGAATGAGCTAATAATTAAATACCGTAAAAAATTTTTTAAAAGATCTTCTGGCGAAAGCAAAGGCAATTTTATTTCAAAGTTAAAATGAGATTACTCAGAAAAGAAAATCATTTGGTATTCTATTTTATTAGGATATTTTTTTTCTATTATAAGATATTTTTATTTTATTAAGATATTTTTTATTATTTTATTTCTTTATTTAAGATTATTGTTATGTATTTTGTTCTTGAATTACATTTTAAATTTTATATGCTACTTGTATATCGGCCTATACGATTACAATTTTTAAAATTCTATTGTAAAAATTGTGGAGTTAAGAAAATCACAGTATTTATTTATGAACATACAAAGGATAATTATAAGAAAGGAATAACAATATTGAGTAAGTAGAGAATATTATTTATTTTTCTATCGTGTATTTCGGAAAATTATACAATCGTAAAGCTGCACGTAAACATACACATGCATGATAAATTAGAATCAATTTCGTGTAAACTATTTTTTTTTATTGATTTATAAGCTTATTGTCGGGAATAAAAGCTTTGTTTTTGTTTACATAAAAAAAATATTCTAAAAATTAACGCAGACAAAATTATGTAATACGTGTCTATTATAACGTTTCAACCTTATTGTACTACTGTGTCTAAAAGTAAGACAAATTTTCAATTTAAAATTCCCGGGGCTTATGGAATTTCAATTTTTTTTTTTCTTTTTAGGTTGCTGGCACTGTTCTTGACATCTATGTGAAATTGGACGTCAAAATATTCATTAGTGTTTGAGTTACGCTTGGTTTTGTGAGACGCTAAAACTGATTATGGCGATTATTTAAATGTCTGAATGAATTGAGCAAAGAACTTGCATTCAATTTTATTTGCGGAAACGTATAGAATGTTGCAGAAGGCATTCAATGAGCATTCCTATATCGGAAAGAAATGTTTAGAAGTGGTATAAATAGTTCAAAGAAGGCAGAGAACTCGTTGAAGACGAAGAGACCTCTGGTCGACCCTCAAGCTCAACCGACGAAGCACACGTCCAAAAATTAAAGATTTGGTGCTTGCAAACAGTCGATTTTCAATTCGAGACTTTGATTATGATGTTGGAATTTCAAAAGGAACGGTTCAATTCCATTTTGGGCCTGAAACGCGTCAAATCTCAATGGGTACCGAAAACACTGAATGCGCCAGCTCACACTGCATTGATTCTTTGTGACTTTTTCGCCAAAAATGAAACCCATATCGTTCCACTGCCTCGTATTCTCACCGTGCGACTTCTGACTATTCCCTAAACTCAAAAGACCACTCCGGGGACACCGTTTTGAGTCGAATGAAGAGATTCAACGTGAATCGCCGCGCGCTTTGAAGGCCATCCCTGCCGATGACTTTTATGCATGCATTGAGGATTGGGAAAAACGTTGGCATAAGTGCATTGTGTCCAGGGAGGATTACGTTGAAGGCGATGAAATAAATTTGGAAGAATTAATAGAGAGTTATTGAAAAAAAAAAAAAAAAAAAAGTCTTACTTTTGGGCACAATAGTACACATGCAAGATAAATTAAGAGTCAATGTTTTCATGTCAACTATTTGTTTTTTTTTTTTTTATAAGCTTATTGTCAGGAATAAACTTTTCTTTTGTTTACATTAAAAATATTCTAAAAATTAATGCAGACAAAATTCTGTAATACGTGTCTATTACCTAATTTCAACCGTATTGTATTTTTGTTAAAAAGCTTTTTTAAGTTTCCTAAAATAAAATATGAGTAACACTTTCTATACATCCGCCTGCTTTTGCGGATTTGTTTGAACTCAGTGCTACATTTAGCGCAATGGCTTCTTTTTTCAGTTCTGTCTGGTGTGTTGAACTTTCCTTTCTTGCCATCTTTAAAGCATATGGCTTCCCCTGTTCTTTTTTGTCTTTCTTGGTCAAATATATTTCCAAAGATTGTTGCAGACAGTGCAAGAAAATGTTTCATAAAATAAACACCGTTCAAACATAGTACAAGGCTTTTCAATGCAATGTGGTTATACATTTGAAAAGAACTTAAAATTATCAAAAGAATCAATAGGTCTATTGGATACAGGTCTATAGATCTAAGTAGATTCGAAATTTCTGGTTTAAAATACTAGTTTTATCATCGTTGCAATTATTTCAGGTTTTTCTTAATACATATTAAGTACAGATTACGTAATTATATTAATAGACATGTAGACATGACTCGACGTATCTCACTTTCCGCAAATATGGTAATATATATATATATATATATTCTTATCCCACTTGGTCGACAGAAACATCTAGACCAAGTACATGAACCCTTGTGGTCTCATGGAAGGAGGGAAAAAGGATGGGGGGGGGCAGCTTCTGTTGCGATGGAGTATCCATAGGCTTCGTGACGCTGAAGAAGGAGGGCAGTGCATTCCGGGAGGACTTTTAGGAGGAACTACCCCGCATTTGCGTATCACATGGAAGAAAAAGCTAGCAAAAATGTCAACAGGTAATCCGCCTGACGAGGCAAGATGCTGAACATCCCAAACGCCATTGAATCTCCTCCTTTTTTGAAACAGTATCTACAACAAAGGTGCCAGCTGATTGAACCTTCGCCCTAATGCTCACCAGCGGCGCACGTTGCCACTGAGCAACAACCCGGACTCGTTATATATTTTTCTAAGCTTAAAGTAAAAATAGAACAAGAGATGTAAAATTAGCAAACAGAAAATAATTAATGCAAACCATCAATCCTTCGACACGCTAGCAAGAGCGCCTTTTTGTAGAGTCCAAGAGAAATGATCAGTTGACTACAGACACTCACCCGAAAGGAAGTATATTTGGCGCAGTCCTGCTCTTCTTTGGGCAACCTGCTCTTAACTGTGGTCGCGGCTCAAAGTGAAGTCCTTCTAAGAAGTTGTAATACTGTCTTTTACCTTAAATTTGGTGTTAATAAATTAAATGTTAAATAAATGTAAACGTTAATAAACTATATAAATTTGCTTAAATAAAAATTAAGTACCTAACTAATTTGTTTATTTTCATAGAATAAATCACTAAAAAATAGAAAATAAATTTTTATTTTGAAAATAACTTTTGCAACCATGGCAAGTAACCATAACCTCCCTACCCACTGGCAACAGAGCATCTCTGAAGTTCAGGAGAAATAGTCAGTTGGTCTACAGATTATCACCCGTAAAGGAAATATATTTTGCGCACCCTACGTGTAACCGAGATTCAGGTTTTCGGTTTAAAAGTGGAATCCTTCCACGAATTTATAATTATCTGTCTTTAAATGTGTTAAATATTATGTGTCTCTAATTGTGGGTGTATGGTGTTTGTGCGTGTGTAAATAAAACTGTGAGTTCTCAAATCTGTGTCTCAAGTATCTCAGCCCAACCACATTCATTTACAATCTAGCTGCCCAACATAGAGCCCTCCAGTACCTGCACACTACATTAATATATATATATATTTACATTGCCCTTTTTTACATTAGTATCTCCCATTTTCTGATACTTAAGGCTGGCTTAAGTTTAAGGTTGGCGAAGTAAATTACCCATTTATTTCGCCAACAGTCAATATAGTTTGTCCGCCAGTAAAACTTGGCGATCCTTTTGGCATCGTTTAAATATTAGGGCCGTAATAAAAATAAAATTTTCCACGAGGACATTCTGGGATAATAAACTCCATATTTACATGTCACATGAGTGAAAAACCTACATGAATTCTACCAGTTATCTTGACTAGTGATGCGAGATGCTCACATATGATGCAATAGTCACCATCGAATCTACTCGTTACTGAAAACAATGACTACAATGCACGCTACTTAAAAAGAATAGAATATTTTTCCATTCGCAGGCTAGCTTGCTCATATTACTTAAGAACTATGATCGGGTGGTATATAAAGGATAGCATATCAAAAAGGAATTCTGAGTTTAAAAAATATCTCCATTTAAAAATCAAATAATCTCTTATTTAATATAAATTAATATCATTACAACAATGATATTACTTTATATCATTTTTTTTTTTTTTTTTTGTTCTAATGCAGCTGGCAAATATATTTTAATATGATATTTAATGATGTAATATTATATATTATTGCTATATATGTATGTGTATATATATATTACATATGCATATTATAATATATAATATGATATAAATATTGTATTTAATGATTATTAATTAATATCATTTTAACAATGATATTAATTTAAAAGCAAAGGAAAACAAATGAATTTCATTTTTTGAATCACAAGTATTGAATGAGATTTCGATTAACTGGAATATAGTAACAACATTTCAGATCCCATAATATAGGCATATATATTTATAGAAAAATAACGAAAAAGAGAATGAATTTCTTCTGATAAATTTACTGAAAAACATATTTTATATTTAAAAACATTGTTTTAAACATATTTTAAATATTATTTGTCAGATTAATAATCTCCATTCCACTGATTTCATCCAAATTTCGCTTTTTGAACAGAAGATATTATTTGAATACATCGAACCATTTTTGATTAATTAAATATTAATTAATTTAAAAATATTAATTAATTAATAATATTTCAATATACGTACGTATACGTAATAACAAAATAAAACATGTAACATGTTGCCTAATTGACTAATTCGTAACTTCAAATGTTTAACATTTTGCCCTTTTTAAAAGTTTGACTGTAAAATTATCGGAAATAAATAAATATATTTTGAAAAAATTATATTTTTATATCTTAAAAAATATTTTGTCCTGAATGGAACATTTTAAAGAATTTTATTTTTGAAGTAATGATGCATAATGCTAATTAAAATTTCGAATTCGAAAAAAAAATCGAATATCTAGCCGAATATTTAAGTTTGTTCTTTTTTTAACATATAGTTGTAAAATCGCTTGCGCAGAATATTAGTTTGTTTATATTTTTCCCTGATATTGTTATTCTACTTTATTAAGAAGGAATCGATTATCGTTTACATGTAAAATTCTCATTAAAACGAACATATTTTAAAAAATTGCATTTTTATATGATAAAAATAGATTTTTGAATAAAAAAACATTTAATAACAAAAAAATATTTTTTTAAGAAGGCTAAATAAAATAAAAGATTTCGAATTTCTAGCCGAACGTTCTCTATTGTTCTTACTTTTTTTTTATGTAAAATCGTTGGCATTCGTTTTTATATTTGTAAAATCGCTTGTAGAATATTAGTCTGGTTATGTTTTTTCTGATATTGTTAATTTTTATTAAGAACGAATCGATTTTCATTTTAATGTAAAATTATCTCATCAAAATGAACATATTTTTAAAAATTACATTTTTATATAACAAAAATTGAATTTTGAATTAAAACGTTTAATAACAAAAATATATTTTTTAAGAAACTTGTATGATGGCTAAATAAAATAAATAATTTCGAATTTCTAACTAAATATTAAATTCACTTAATTTTTTTTATTTATTTTTTTTTACATATGGTTTTAAAATAGTCTGCTCAAAATATTAGTCTGTTTATGTTTTTCCTGATATTTTTATTTTACTTTATTAAGAATGAATCGATTTTCGTTCGAATTTAAAATTATTTATCGAAATAAACATATTTTTAAAAAAATAACATAGATTTTTAAATAAAAACATTTCATTTTCATGTTTTTTAATAAAAACATTTCATAAAAATATACTTTTAAGAAATGATGCAAGATGGCTAAATAAAATAAATAATTTCGAATTTCTAACTAAATATTAAACTTATTTTTACTTACTTTTTTTTTTTCAAATTTACTTTTTTTTTTTCTTTCTTTTTCCTTATAGTTATAAAATCGTTTGCGCAGAATATTAATCTGTTTATGTTTTTCATGATATTGGTACTTTACTTTATTAAAAATGAATCTGTTTTCTTTTAAATGTAAAATTACCTCATCAACATGAACATATTTTAAAAATTAAATTTTTATATGATAAAATAGATTTTTAAATAAAAATATTTCATAATATAAGTATATTTTTTAAGAAATGATGTATAACAGTTAAATAAAAATATATAATTTCGAATTTCTAACTAAATATTAAACTTAAGTCTTTTTTTTTCCTACATAGGTATAGTTGTAAAATCGTTTGCGCAGTATATTAGTCTATTTATATTTTTTCCTGATTTAAAACTTTATTAAGAATTAATCGATTTTCGTTTGAATGTAAAATTATCTCATTAAAACAAACATATTTTTAAAAATTACATTTTTATATGATAAAAATGGATTTTTGAATAAAAACATTTCATAATAAAAGTATACTTTTTTAAAATTGATGCAGGATGGCTAAATAAACTAAATAATTTCGAATATCTATTAAATATTAAACTTACTTAACTTTTTTTTTTTTTTTTTCCTTCTTCTTTTGCATATAGTTGTAAAATCGTTTGCGCAGAATATTTGTTTATGGTTTTCCTGATAATGTTACTCTACTTTATTAAGTATGAATCGCTTTTCGTTGAAATGTAAAATTATCTCATAAAAATGAACGTATTTTAAAAGAATTACTCGTACACTTTTTATATGATAAAAATAGATTTTCTAATAAAAACATTTCATAAAAGAATATTTTTTAATAAATAATGTATGATGATTAAATAAAATAAATAATTTCTGAATTTCTAACTAAATATTAAACTTACTTAATTACTTTTTTTTGACATAAAGTTGTAAAATCGTTTGCTCAGAATATTAGTTTGTTTATGTTTTATCTGACATTATTACTCTACTTTATTAAAATGATTCGATTTTCATTTAAATGTAAAATTATCTCATTAAAAAGAACAAATTTTAAAGATTTACATTGTTATATGATAAAATAGATTTTTTAATAAAAACATTTTAGAACAAAAGTATACTTTTTAAGAAATTATGTATGACTAAATGAAATAATTTCGAATTTCTAACTATTAAATTTATTTAATTTTTTTCGACATTATAGTAGTAAAATCGTTTTGCACAGAATATTAGTCTGTTTATGTTTTACTTGATATTTTTGCTCTATTTTATTAAGAAGGAAACGATTTCGTTTGAATGTAAAATTATTTCATCAAAATGAACATATATATATATATAAATTACATTTTTGTATGATAAAAATAGATTTTTGAATAAAAATATTTCATAACAAAAGTATACTTTTTAAGAAATGATACATGATGCCTAAATGAAATAGATAATTTCAAATTTCTAGCTGAATATTAAACAACATATAAATGTAAAATCATTTTCGCAGACTATTAGTCTGTTTATGTTTTTTTTATTATTATTTTTTATTATTATTACTCTATTTCATTAAGAATGAATCGATTTTCTTTAAATGTAAAATTATCCCATCAAAATGAACATACTTCTATGCCCAAAAAAGTAAGACCAATTATAAAGTAAAATTAAAAGTAAGACCCTAAATAAAATAAACAATTTCAAATATCTAACTAAATATTAAATTTACTTAATTCTTTTTTTTTTTTTTCCTTCTTTTTTTACATATACTTATAAAATCGTCTGCTCAAAATATTAGTCTGTCTTTACTGATATTTTAACTCTACTGTAAAGAATAAATCTACAGTGCATTTAAACTAAACCGTGAATTCATTAAATCTGATTCACGAATCCTTCCCAAAACACACCCTCCCTCTACCCCCTTCATTGTTTGCTATCGTTTGGTGCTCTCTGCAGTAAATAATAAATAAAAAGAACCCGGAGGAACATTTCGAGCATTCTGTGAATTTCCGACGAACGACGCAGCAGGCATACACACTTGCAAGGGATCGGCAGACGATCAGCAGAATCGCTTGCGCAAGGAACAAAAATAAAAGCCACCCTCCTCCCCGCGGCGAGAGTCCCGAAATAGACGGAAGGGTCGGGCCCGTACCCAGAGCCTTATTTAGGGTGTTCGCTTGGGGGGTGTGTGGCAGCCGACGGATGCCTGAGTGATAGGGGTGATGAGGAAGAGCCCAGGGTGATCGCTCGACGGATTTTGGAACGCTATTTTGCATCTTCTTTTTTAAGATTAGAAAAGGGTTATAATTCGAACGATAATATATGAAGACAATGCAACTCATATTTATTTTTACGTTTGCGTTTGTTTAGACAACGTATGAGTTTATAAGATATATATCAGTTGTATTTAAAAGCGAAGGGAAAATATTTTATTGAAAGTACTGCTTTTATATAAACAAAAGTATCATTTTTAGTACTTTACTTTTTTTTTTTTTCATATTTCGTGAAGTAATAACAAGTTTTTGACTTAAGATGAGTACTTATAGTAAAAAGGCACAATTCTAAAAAAAAATCTTAAATTTCCTAAAAATCCTATAAAAAGTTCCTATATTTAAAATACGAAAGAAGGGATGACAATTAAAACACTGCAAAAGTACCTCATATCTAGAGTTTCAATTATGATTACTGTTTATTATTTAAAATAATTTTTGTAATATTAAATACTTATAATTTAGATTAATTTGTATATAAAAATCACATTGCTGAGAATAATTTTTATATTGACAATTACTTATAGTTTCCTGAATTATAGGCCCTATAGTAACATGGAAGGGCCGAAGGGCTCAGATTCAAATCCGTTGGCGACGCCCGATGTAGCCACTGCTTTCGGAACTGAGGAGAATCGATATCGATTCTGACAACGTATATACTCACATATAGCATCTCACTTCAAAAATCAAGTTATTTAATGGGAGTTTTCTATCATAAGACACGCAAATGGGAGCCCTTAAAAGGCCTTCCGAAAGGCAATTTCCTTTAAATATCTTCTTTTATTGGGCTGTTTGGGGCATACATAAATGGAACATGAGGGCCACCGTTGTTAAAAATTTTTTTAATTGTTTATAATAAATATATAACTATTGCTTAAAATAGAGTTTGTATTAATAATTGCTTGTTAGAATATTTATAATAAATATTGTTTATTATTGTATCCATTGGAATATTCGAGGTTTTTTTTTTTTTTTTTTTTTTTTTTGTACAAAATGCAAAAATTAATGTAATAAAAATAATCAAAATATGTCCAATAAATGTTTCTGTGCATCTTTTCAATCCTTTTAATATAAAAATATTTTGTTTAGAAGGAATGAACAGGTTAAAAGTGTAACACAAGAAGACGAAGTTCGATTGTTTCCAACTGGATACAGTTGTAATGTTTGCAGCTAACATGTAGAAAGTTCGAATCTTCTGGCGCTGTCCTTTGCAGTCACTGCTTTCAGTAATGTGGAGACATGATGATCGTAACAGCATGGTTAAAGTATCTTGCATTGAGCTGAGAGATTTATGGATTTTTATTCTATACAATGCACAAATACGGGTTCCTAATCCTGCTAGAAAGTAATGCCTGTTCATGATACGCAGGTGGAATACGAGGTCAAGCGATCTAAAAAATTGCCTGGATGACCACGGTACGTTGGAAAGTTTTTCCATTGTATTGCCTGGTGGGAGTTTCAAGGTTTTTTCGCATGCGAGAGAAAGTCCTAGTAAAAAGCCTGCTCCTATCCTTATAAATTC
The DNA here is from genome assembly GCA_021605095.1 of Caerostris extrusa. Classification (NCBI taxonomy): domain Eukaryota; kingdom Metazoa; phylum Arthropoda; class Arachnida; order Araneae; family Araneidae; genus Caerostris; species Caerostris extrusa. Next base: position 74,274 of record BPLR01010032.1, read on the forward strand.
TGGTCGTTCATGGTATATACGTCATTGATGTGAATGCACGCAGCTGGTATAACGACCCTCTCATCAATGCATAATTTGTATATATGGGATACAACTAGAAGTGCATCCGGGATTTTGTCTTGGGGGAGGGGGTTACAAAATAAGGAATAACTGCACAGTAAAGCTCACTAGGTCTAAGGCCTAACTATATAAGCAGCAAAATAAAAAAAAAACCTGCAGTCGAAATTGTATATATTAATTATTCTATTAATAATTTTTACACTGAACTAATTTTTCAAAAAGATAAAAAAAATTAGTATTAAAAAAAAAAAATATATATATATATATATATTAATTGCTAGTAAAAAATTACATAAATAAGTTATAAATTAAAATTCAATCTTATCTACTCTTTTGCAAGTTCGTCGATTACATCTTTTATGACGACTTCAATATTTCGTTGAATATTTAATAAACCTAAATCAGGTAAAAAAAAATTGCATTAATAAATTTATTAATTGGCGCATTACTAAATTCAGGTGCGATAATAAAATTGACACAGATAAGAAAAATATTGTTTCATTTAAATGTTATATTTTAAACAAAATAGGCGTAGGTGGGAAGTGGCTATAATTTTGAACGAATGTCACACTTTTCACTCACAGGATTGGTAAGTGCTCAAGTCTAGAAGTCTGATTTGGCTCCGAGCCACTGAAGAAGGTGGGCAGCGCCTTCTAGAAGGACTTTTAGGTTGAATTATCCCACATTTGTGTATCGTCTGGGAGAATACCCGGAAATCCCCTGCCAGGTAATCCGAGTAACGAGGTAAGATGCCGAACATCACAAACGCCATCGAGTCTCCTTTTTTTGAAACAATGTCTACAACGGCCAATGCTGCCAACGCACGTTAACATTGGCATATATATATACCGGACGATGATATAGAAGTCTGGTTCTGTTCCACTGAAAGTCCGGGCTGTAGTCACTGTTTAGAAACTAGTAGACAAGATTTAAATTTTAACAAAGAATCTCTTATATTGAGACTACCTAGTATGAGTTTTTCAGTTTTTTTTTTCCAATAAAATATATATGGTTATCATATATATTTATATATATGGTAGCCGTATCTGAAAATATTTCCAGATGTGTTTGTTTTTCCCCTTTAGATTATCTTATTGATCGCTGGCGGGTCATTGCGCAAATACATTTTACTGTTTACTCTTTATTATTACTGTAATTTTCTACATAAAACATTCTTTCATATACAAATTTTCGATATGTTTTACTTAATAACCACCCATCAATAAATGAATTAGTTAAAATTTATTATCTACTTTATTATTATGTGAATGCATGTTTGCGTTGTAGAACTTGATAATTTATAATGACCACTTGTGCAAACTATGTTTGATATATCCAACGTAACTATATTGTTTAAATAACATAATGCAGTTTCTAAGTTGTAATACACGCTCATAACTAAAACATTTTACCACTAGAAAATTCAATAATCAAATTAAACAAAACTTGATATTACCATGTTTAAAAATTTTAAAATATGTCTTTACCGTCCAATTAAATTTATATTAATAAAAACATTTTAATGCATCTAATTGATACATTTATGTTTTATGACTGATTATCAATGATGTTCTAGTAACTATCAAGATTTAAAAATTTAGCACAAGCAAATTTAACAAAAATTATATCATTAAAAATTTGTAAACATCAGTTAACAAAATTTACACTGAGAAAAAAATCATAAATTAAATAAAAAATAAATAAAGCAAATAAAAAATATATTTTACCTTTACAAAAAGTTTGTTAGATCAGTTATCCATTTGAATTCTGTAATCTCCATGTCTGTAATTAGATGCACATAATCCAAAGACAGCGAAACTTATAAACTCCAACTCCTTGAAAATAGCAAAAATTATGTTTTCCAATTCCCAACTTCTAATAATTTATTCCAATATGTCACAATTTCAAAATACTTGATTGTTTAATTTCCAAAACGATTATTCTTGTTCGAATATAAACTCGTCAATTCGATTACTTAAATCTCAAATCTTCAAAGAGATTTATTTAAGATTTGTTAAAACCAGTTACTCATTACAACATCACAACTTTCAGAAATATCCAATATAATCCAATGCGTACATAATCCAAAACATTTGGCAAGTTCCATATTTTGGCCAGACACTTTGTTCCAAGTTTTACTAGTAGATACTACAATTGAATTTCTTCAACGGCTCAAAATTACCAAACGATACACTTTGAGACACTTTGTTCCAAGTTTTACTGTAAATTCTCGAATTCGAATTTCTTCAACGGTTTAAAATTACCAAACGATACACTTTGAGACACTTTGTTCCAAGTTTTAGATATCACAATTCGAATTTCTTCAACGGTTCAAATTCACCAAACGATACACTTTGTTCCAAGTTTTAGATTTTCGAATTCGAATTTCTTCAATGGCTCAAAATTACCAAACGATACACTTTGAGACACTTTGTTCCAAGTTTTACTGTAGATACCACAATTCGAATTTCTTCAACGGCTCACAATTACTAAACGATACTTTCCTTTCTGTTGAGCAAACGATTCACCGAAATGCGTCACCATCCCAAGGACACGATCTACTTCATTGAGGTGAGGGCACTTGGAAGAGCGAAGAATTGAGAACCCCCTTCCCCTGTGAAGAGCAAGAGCAAAACCCCACCCCGGAAAGAAATAACTAAAAACAAGAACTCTATATTTTGGCCTCATCTGCAGCTTTTCTGACGATGCTTGGTGAAGTCGGCTTGCTCCATTTGGCTTTCTGTCAAATGTCTTTTGGCGAGGCACTTGGCGTAACATAAAGATTCATTCTGGCTGTAGAGGACATGTAAATAATTATATAAAAAAGACGGTTTGAGAGTGTACAGGGGGAATAATTAAAAGACCTTGGCTGGTTTTTTAATCGTTGTGCGGCGTTGCTTGTGAAGCCTTTTTGCTTGCGATTGTAAAAGGTGATGAATTCCTCATGTTCTGAGGAGGAGGAGTTTTGCACATGATCAATCATATTTCTGTCAGTGGTTTTCTTTTCTTTTTTTTTTTTTTTTCAGTTAAGTTTTTTTTTAATGATTTCTCAGAAGAAGATATATTTAGCCAACTTTTGAATGTGTTTAATTCCTAATTTGATATTTTTAATTAAATATAATAATAAAAAAATAATATGTAAGACTTTTTTAAAAGAACTTGTACGTGAATATGAATTGAAATTACTTTCTTTTCTTTTAGATAAGGTGACGAAGTTTAGTAAATCAACTGTTTCCATGTAGTCACTATATTCACCATCATCACAATGTTCATTGTTTTGCTTAATATGATTACATATTTATTATTGTTCATCAGATATAATCTGAAAAGAACGGTTAAAAGAGGAAATAATTTTTGTAAATTATGCCAAACTTTATTAACCTTACTTATTATTTTTAAACTTTTATATTCTCTTTTATAAATTAAGAAAAATTATATTACTTTTTTTCTACCAATTTCTACGAATAGATTTTACGATTTCATGTAGTCACTATGCTCACAATCATTTTTCACAACAATGTCATTTTTTTTTTTTTTTTTGCTGAATATGAATGCATATTTATTATTGTCTATCAGATATACCTCTGATAGGAACTAGTATAAAGAGGAAATAATTTCTGTAAATTATACTAATCTTTATTAATCTCACTTATTATTTTTTAAACATTTATATTCTCTTTTATAAATTAAAAAAATTTTATGTTAGTTTTTTTTCTACCAATTTTTTATGAACAAATCGTTGAAAATTAAATAATACATAGTATAAGAGAAATAAACAAAATATCTTGGTTGATTTTTTCATTGTTGAACCTCTGTTAATGAAGCTGAAATAATATTTAGTGCGCTATATGCATGGTAAAATCCAGTACTGTTGTTGTTTTTGAACATCAGGCATTTAGGGCAGGATCATTCGCCAATAAAATGACAGGGATACATATATGACTATAAGAGAGAGATACATATAAGACTTTTAAAAGAACCAGTACATGAATTTCATTTGAAAATTACTTTCTTCTTTTGGATAAGGTGCCAAGGTGCAGTAAATGAACGGTTTGATGTAGTCACACTATGCTCATAAACATTGCTCACCACAATGTTCATCCTTCTGCTAAATATGAATACATATTTAATATTGTCTATCAGATATACTCTAATAGCAACAGTGAAAAGAGGAAATAATTTCCGTAAATTATACCAATCTTTATAAATCTCACTTATTATTTTTTAAACATTTATATTCTCTTTTATAAATTAAAAAGATTTTATGTTATTTTTTTTTTTTTTCCTACCAATCTCTTCAAACAGATTTACGATTTCATGCAGTCACTGTATTCAATCATTTTTTGTTCACACAGCTGGCACAATGTTCATTCTTTTGCCTAATAGGGCTGAATGCATATTTATCACTTTGCATTAGCAGACATACTCTTGAAGGGAACAATAGTAAGCCACGGAGTAACAATTTCTGCAAATTATATGAAACTTTATTACCGGGACCTACGGCTTAAAGTGGATTTCCAACCACTACAAAAACCCATGGCTACGGCGGGATTTGAACCCGATACCTGAGTTAGTACCGAACGCCAGAGCGCTAGCCATTCGGCCATCAGACCCCGTAGGTCCCAAATCATTGTTCAACAATGTTCATTCTTTGGGGAATATGAATACATATCCGCGTTATTGTATCTTCAGTTATACGCTGCCCCTGGGAACAATAGAAAAGGAAATAATTTCTGTAAATTATATTAAACTTTATTAATGTTACGTCCATTCTTTTTCAAACTTTGGAAAAAAAATATTCTCTTTTATAAATTTAAAAAAAAATTTTATTTTCTAATTATATACAGAAGATATATTTAGTTCACTTTTCGATGTATATAATTCTTAATATCCTATTTTTTAATTTTATACAATAAAAAATAATAACATATAAGGATTTTAAAAGAATCAGTGCATGAATTTCAATCGGAGGATTCTTTTGGATTATACTTGGTGACGAGGTTTAGTAGATTTACGATTTCATATCGTCACTACACTCACAATCATTATTCACAACAAAGTTCATTCCTATTTATTATTGCCTATCAGATATACTCTGAAAGGGACAGTAAAAAGAGGAAATAATTCCTGTAAATTATACCAACCTTTATTAATATCACTTATTATTTTTTAAAAGTTTTATATTATCTTTTATAAATTTAAAAAAAAAAAAAAAGGTTTATATTACTTTTTTCTACCAATTTCTATGAATAATTTTGAAAATCAAAGCTTTGATAAATTTGAAAATTAACTTGTTGAAAATCAAATAATATATTGTACAGGAGAAATAAATAAAAAAATATTGATTAGTTTTTTTTTTTTCATTATTGCGATGGTGTTTATGAAGCTGAAGTAATATTTAATACGCTGTACGCAAGGTAAAATCCAGTACTGTTGTTGTTTTTGAATATAAAAAATAATAGGATACTTAGGACAGGGATCATTCGCCAATAAAATGACAGGGATACATATAAGCATATAAGACTTTTATAGAAGCAGTACATGAATTTCAATTGAAAATTAATTTCTTCTTTTGGATAATATTTGGTGACGAGGTTTTAGTAAATCAATGTTTTTATGTAGTCCCTATATTCTCAATCATTGTTGCCAATGCAATGTGCTCACCACAACATTGCCAATGCCAATGTTGTTGTTGTGACAATGCCCATTCTTTTGTGGAATATCAATGCATCTTTATTATTGCCTAGACTAGGGGTCTCCAAACTACGGCCCGCGGGCCAAATCCGGTCCGCCGGAAGATTCTATCCGGCCCGCGGATAGAATTTTAATTTGCCGGTCCGAGGCAAATTAAAAGAAATATATATTTATACATTATATATCCATCTCCTTTTCTACTTTGATTAAACATTATTTGTTTTCTTCCTTTTTTCAAAGGACTGCTGATCTTTTACTTTCCCTATTTGGATATTTTTACCATGCCTTTCAACGAAAATTGTGAAGTAGTGAGGTCAGATTGGCAGGATGAATGAATTGAGTTACATTCTAACAATCATCTCAAGTAGTTGTTTCTAAATATGCCAAAGTTAGAGTTTTACAAATCAATATCGAAAGTAAGTTTCCCAAATTCAATACCTCACGCCCAGAAAATCAGTGCTGTGTTTGCTTTATCTGATATATGCGAACAAGTGTTTTCAACTATGAATCTTGGAAAGAATTATTTCAGAAGTAGACTAACAGATGAGCATTTGTGATTCCTTATAGTGAGGTTCTCACTCCGAACCTCACTACAAGGAACTTTTAAAAATGAAATCGCAATTTCATTCATCTCATGAACATATTTAAATTGTAATACTTGGATATTGTTTTTAAAATTTTAGCAAAATTTTTCTTGGCCCGCCAACTATTTTTTTTTTCAATTTTTGGTCCGATACCGAAAAAGTTTGGAGACCCCTGGTCTAGACACACTCTAGCAGAAACAGTAGAAAGAAGAAATTATACTTACCTTTATTAATATTACTTATTTTTTAAACTTTTAAAATCTCTTTTATGAATTAAAAAAAAAAAAATTTTTTTACTGTTTTTCCTACCAATTTACATGAACAAATTATTGTTGAAAATCAAATAATATATTGTACAAGAGAAATAAATAAAAGATTTTGGTTTGTTTTTTTCATTGCTGCATTGCTGTTTATGAAGCTGAAGAAATATTTAGCACACTGTACGCATGTTAAAATACAATACTGTGGTTGATTTTCAACATTCGGTACTCAGGACTATGATCATTTACCAATAAAATAACAGAGACAGTAGATTCAGCGTGAAGCAAGGTAAGAATACTGCACTTCATCCACGGTTTGAATTCATCATTTCTTAAGATAGTAGGGGAGGGCACTTCTTCACTCCCTGGAATGACTTTTGTTCTATGAATTTCTTTTGCGTCTACCTTAACCTGACAAAAACTTTCATTTCGCCACAACTTTCTGGGGTTTCTAAACTTCCTTTGGTGGAAATTCAAAGCGCTGTCCCTTAAGTCACTACTGCCATAACAGTCAGGAAAAATAATTTTTTTTCCTCACTAAGTCATGCTAAAAATATTCTACATTAAAAATAATATTTTTTCAGTGTGAATTCGGTCAATGCAGTAGTTCTTCAACTTTTAACCAGAACCCAATGTTCTATATATCCTCTTAGTCAAACCAAATTATTTCAGAAACCTCATTATGCCAAAATAATAACGACACAAAAATGCTTCAGCTGTTTAACCTTTGCAGTCAACAGTAGAAGCGAGTTATAAATATTCAGAAATTTCACAAAGAATTGAATATCTACTTTTCCACTGCAATTTAGAAATACTATCTCCATGGATAGTATCTGAGAGTGCGCAGAAGATCTACCTCCCCGTGGTGAACCTGGTAACACTTTTAGTGGCTAAAAGATCTGCAACTTGGCATTATTGTTTGATTAATGAACTCTGTTTCAGCATGTTTTGTTGTTGTTGTATGTTTTTTTTTTTTTTTTTCGTTGTTTTTTTTTTTTGCTGTAACTGTTCATAATCTGCCATTGGAAATATGGATAGTATCTGAAATATTCTCAGCTTCCTCTTTTTCCTCCTCAATTCAATCTAAAGATATTCCTACGTATTGATTTATAGTGTTCATTTACTACACAGACGTAAGGGTTTTTTGTTTAGACAGATCGTATTGCGGGCCTGAATGGCCGAGTGGCTAGCACTCTGGCACTCGGTATCACAGGTTTCGGGTTCGAATCCCGGCGGCGCCATGGGTGTTTGTAATGGTTCGGAATCCACTTTAATCCGTTGGTACCGGTCCTAATAGGATCATAGAGCGTTGCGGGGGCATTGTTACTCCGCGTCCGTGGCTTATCTTCAAGTTACACGCGCCCCTGGGTAATGCAAAGTGAGTAACATCTGTGCAGCGCTTGCCTTAAGGCATACAAGACCAAGCTGTCTAAGTGTTTGCCAGCTGCATTAGAGAAAAAAAAACAGATCGTATTGGACACCGAATTCTAATCCCCCCATTTTTCCTCTGCAATTTTGAAGTAACACCTCCATGGATAATATATGAAGCATTTTCAGACATGCCTTTTCCTCCCCATTTCAACGGATTAGTTGGTTGAAGTTTTATGGCACAAGGGTCAGTTTCGGCTAAGATGCGCCCTCAATTCAATGGAAGGATATTCTGGCTTATTGATTTAGTGTCCATCTTCTCAAATCGCTAAATTCATTGCCCAGAGTGCTAACCATTATCACCATAAAACCTTAATCGCCCACGTCGGAAATCGAACCCGGTCCACCTGGGTAGCAGCTAGGAATCCTAATAACCAGGCAACAAATGATTTGTGTTCCTATACTACTACTATTACACCACACTGCCTAGAGCTGAGTTGCTCCTTTACAGTTTGAGAATGATGTGGGTGAGATGAAGTCTGAATGGGCTCTGTGACGCTCTACGGTCATATAAGACTGGGACCTACGGCTTAAAGTGGATTCTGAACCACTACAAACATCCATGGCATAGACAGGATTCGAACCTGAAACCTGTTGTACCGAGCACCAGACACTCGGTCATCAGGCCCTTTATAGTGTTCATATACTGCATAGACATAAGGGCTTTTGTTTAAATTGCACGTATTGGATACCGAATTCCAATCTCACTATTTCAGAACCCCATTTCACAGGCCACCAAGACACAGCGGCCCAATTAAAGAATCATAAAATCAGTGAAATTAATAAATGAACAATAAACAAAGGAATTTTCCCTTAATTTGATCTTGATAAATGCTTTTCATTTCGCGTGACCATTGCATATTGTTGCGATAATGGCAGCACATTTCTGTAAATACTCTCACCAAGATTCGTGCACTTCCCGTAGACGCCAAAGTGCAGAACCTTGAGGAGGGATGAGGTGAAGCGTCGGTAGCAACAACCCGCCGCCACGTAAGCTCGGGCAACGGGATTTCGAACGTCCCGGTTTAAAAATGGAAACCACAGTCATAGCTCAGAGCTTCTGTTGTTATTGGCGTAATTATTAACTCTTCTCACTCTTTCTTCCGACTTCTGGTGCATTCGGTGAGGTTCCTTCAATGCTCACAAACAAAGATATGTCTATGAGGTTTAATTGATTGGAAGCCATTTTTATGATTCCTTAATTGGGACAGTGCAACCTGCTGAGTTTCCGAACAAGTTAATTGGGATTTGATATAGAATAAGTGAAGCCTTACCCAAAGCTCTTATGTCTATGCAGTAGATGAACAATATAAATCAATATGCCAGAATATCCTTCTGTAGAATTGGGGAGGAAACGGAGGCAGTTGAGAATGCTTCAAATACTATTCATGGAGGTGTTAGTTCCAAATTGCAGTAGAAAAATAGGGGTTAGAATTCGGTGTCTAATACACGCAATCTAAACAAAAACCCTTATGTCTATGCAGTAGAGAAACACTATAAACCAATAAATCGGAATATCCTTTCGTTGAATGGAGGATCAAAAAGGGGAAGGTGAGAATACTCTGAATGGAGGTGTTAATTCAAAAGTGCAGCAGAAAATACTACTACTACATCACACCACACCACACCACTGTGCCTAGAGCTGAGTTGTCCCTTTACAGTTTGGGAAAGATGTGGGTGAGAAGAAATCTGAATTCTGAATGGGCTCTGTGACGCTCTACGGTCACATGAGACCGGGACTTACGGCTTAAAGTGGATTCCGAACCACTGCAAGCATCCATGGCACCGCCGGGATTCGAACCCGATACCTGTGGTACCAAGAGCCAGAGTGCTAGGGGATTAGAATTCGGGGTTATAATACTCGTAGTCTAAACAAAAACCCTTATGTCTATGACGTAGATGGACACTACAAATCATTACGTCGGAATATCCTTCCGTTGAATTTAGGAGGAAAAGGGGGAAGCTGAGAATGCTTCAGATATTATCCATGTAGATGTTAGTTCAAAATTGTGAGGAAAAAATAGAGGTTCTGTACTTAGTGAAGTTTATGAATATTTGTATATCTCTTCTACTGCTGACTGTGGAGGTTTAACAGTTGCAAAGTTTTTCTTGCGCCATTAACATTTTGGTGTAATGAGGCCTGATGGCCAAGTGGCTACTGCTCTAGCCTTTGGTACCAAAGGCTTCAGTGTTCGAATCCTGGAAGTGGCATGGATGTTTGTTTGTGGTTAGATGTTTGTTAGTGGAGCCTAATCAGATCGGAATCTACGTTAAACCGTAGGTCACGATCTATTTAGCCAAAAGTGTGCACAAAATGACCGTAGAGCGACATACCAAACCAAATCAAATGATGATTCAATCAACCAGACTTCCAACCCACTCAAAGTAACCAATTAAAACTCTCTGACTTTCCAATAATAATGCCACGGAATCGACGAGTAAATCTTCAACTGAGTCTGATTCAAACTTTGCCTGCAGCGTTGTTGCATCAGTTATAGTTGAAACTAAAGTGATGCACATCCCCGACGAAAACATCGTTCAACCTGCTCCCCTTAAAAATAAATTTGCATACCACCTGTCATAGTGGATGACGCAATAAATAGAAAGAGTGGTCTTGATGAATTACATTTTCTCATCAAAGGGAAAGCCACTGGCAGAATTGTTGGTAAGAAACTTAATTATTTATCTCTTCTTCTGAAGCACACAGAACAATAAGAAGAGAAATAGCTGACAACCATAACATGAAAACTCATACCTTGAACTGCCTCAGGAAAAGCGACTGAAAATCTTTCTATGTGGACTTCCTTTTTATTTTATTTTCTTCCCACTTCCCTCTCTTACTTAGGGATATGTAGTCCCCCCCAGTTAAAAAGTGAGGGTTGAACATTGGTTTCCCTTGTACACCACGAACAGCCTACCAATGGGTGATAGAGGAGGACAGTGCCTTCTTAGAGGACTTTTAAGGGTAACTGCCCAGCATTTGCTTGTCGTATGGGAGAAAACCCATTGAATTTTTCCCAGTTAGCCTGGTTATGGACGTTTTACACACATGAGAGGTTTTTACGGAAATGTTTTATGGAAGAATTTTAGGGTGTAGTTTCCATGTTTGTTACAATTGCCTCTAGCAGTAACTATAACAATGATGCCAGGGAATTTGAAAGTTAGCCCTCCTGCATGGTTGCTGCATACGTTGCCGTCGGGTCACGAGTCGACTACCTACGTAGACTACCTAAGGTTTTCCATATAGACTACCTAAAACTTTAAAACGTCTAATTGAAAGAGGACTTAAAGTTGGCTTTGCCACACAATTGCGGCATAGAACCGGTAATGGAAACATGCCACTCTTTTTGGTAGTCCTGCTGAAAAACGACAACAGCAAGCAGATCTTCAACGAATTCCCTTTCATTTCCTGATAAAAGTGGAACTATTGAGGAAAAAGGGAACTGACTAGCCCAGCGCAATGTTTCAATTGCCAATAATACTTTCACCATAGCAAATTCTATTCAAGAGATTCTGTGTGTGAGAATAAGCTGGTCTGTACAAGTTCAAAGATTGAGTGAAACCTCTAGAAGAACCACTTAAAAATACACGGTAACCACACTATTAACTTCTCCGGATGTCCGCGGAATACCAACTTCGTTCTTGCTCCTCCCTCTAAAATCTACTGGAAAGAAAGCAATAAACGAATGCAAAAATGAATACAAAAAAAAAAATCACTGACACATATCGAAATAATTCTAAATTTAACACGCCTTTTTAATTCCTTCAAACATACATGCATAAACATTCCTTCAAACACATATATTTAATCAATTAATCTAATGACTGTTATAGTGTCAGTCATAGAATATAGAAGCATAATTTAACGTACAAGTGCAAATGTTTTTTAACTAATTGTTATTATTATAACTTGGGTCAAGGATTTCCTTCTCCACATAATATACCAAGAGTAGTTCCTTGAAATGCATTCACTGTTTTCAGAAGCGAAGAGACTTAATAGCAAATTTGACGACGTCAATAAGCGTTTCGCATCGAGAATCAAGTTATTTGGTTGGAGTTTCCAGGATTTTTCTCCCATACGAAGGGCAAATTCGGGACAATTACCCCTAAAAGCCTTCACGAATGGAATACGTTTTCTAAATTATCTGTCATTAATCTTTGTAGTATACATAAATCGTTAAGAATCCCATTAATATTGGAAAAAAAAAAAAAGATTATGTGGAATATTTGTTATTTGGAACCACTTTCAGATATAATAGTTCTGCTTCTGTGTGCCGTCAGAAATGTTAAAAAATTATTCCCAGTCCATCCTAATTCAGACAGAGATTCTTACATTCTAGAGCAATCACTCTCCAGTTAGCGACTAAGTTTTTTAGTAACTTTAAAGATGAGTTTCCACCGAATATTAAAATATCAAGGGAGCCTGGCTCGTTCTTTTATGGTCCAGCATTAGTTTAATTTGAATTTCATTCAGCTTCTAGACACCAGATTTCTGCAAAATGGATGAAAAATAACTCTTCAATAAATAGAAAATCTGAGTTTTGCAGTGGTAAGAAAATATAGTCTTTGGACAGGGGAAAAAAGCTTAGCTTAGATACATTTACCCGACTTGTGGGCGAGTGGCAACGTCCGCAGCTAGCGTGCATTAGGGCAGAGATTCGAATCCTCTGGCGCCATTGCAGTATGTTCTGCTTTCAGAAATGAAGAGACTCGATGGCGATTGTGATAGTGTGTAAAAACCGTCTTACATTAATAGTCAGGCCTCTTGGTGGTAGTCTTCCGGGTTTTCTCCCATAGAAATGTGGTGCAGTTATTCCTAAAAGTCCTCCAGGAAGACACTGTTCACCTCACCCGTCGGTGGGCTGTTAGTGGTATACCACAAATGTACCACCCTCACCTTTTCAACAGGGAGGGGCCTACATAGCCGAAGGTAAGGGGGAGGTGTAGCGGAAAAAAAAGGAAAGCTTAGATATATTTCCATGAGGCCATGAATAAGGTTAACAGGGTAAGTAATTTTAAAACTAATACTTTTTTTAAATATTGTGTGTGAATTTTCAACAATGCATTCTTATTTGCAATCCAAATTTTGCAAGCGCTAAATTAAGCACTAAACAAAAATAAGTGTTTAAAAATTTCTTTAAAATAAGGATTCTCCATAATTATGATATCTGTAAGCAAAAAATTATTGAGATTACTAATATACTTAACTTTTATTTTATTTTATTGTGAAAAAAAAAATAAATAATTCAATAAAACGGTGTATTTAAGAAGTTTTAATTTTTTTTTTTCTATAAAAAAGAAAAGCGTAATAAAAAAGCATTTTGAAAAAAAAAAATTACATTTGAAGTACAAATGCCTTATAGAAAAATGATTACTTATATAACTGTCTATAAGGTTACAAATATTCTTGATTAAATTCTTTTTAAATTTTACATTAATATTAAAGCGATATTTATTTAAGTTCTTTATATTTTTAATTTCCTTTAAAAAATTATTTAATAATGAAGAGATTAAATTTAAAATAATTAGTGTACATATTTACTGCTAGAGGGCAACACCAAATCAATCTTTATGATACACAAATATATCTCAAACATTCATCATGGCATTTCTACATTGATTTTAGAAGTAAATTAAATTTTTTTATGAATTTATGAAGTGTATTGTTGCATATTATTCATATTTCTAAGCTGAAATACGAAAAAAATTTTAATATTTCGAGAAAAAAAAACACTCTTTGAAATTCTTTCACCAGGATTATCAGTAAAAATGAAACCCAACTTCTTATTATCTCATAGTGATTTTAAGTTAAAAAAAAAAAAAATAATGTTAAGTATGGATATGAATATATTATTATCAATTTTTTCTTTTTTTTTTTTTTTTTTTCTGAATACAAACTTTTGACTTCTGAAAATTATATCAGAATTAATTTTAAAAAAACTTTTGTTCGTGCTGCCATCTTTATTTTTATATACTAATGAATTCTTTTTAGTAAAAGATTAATCAGAATAAGTTAATTTTAATTTCTAATTAAGAAATAAGTATATAACAGAAAATAAATTCTAATAATCACATTATTTTTAAAAATATTAATCCTATATGATAAAATAATGAATAAAGTTGATAATAAATAAACATCTGCATTCTAAGAAGAAATAAGAATAAACATCTGCATTCTGAGTAAATTTATCGTTTGGCTGGAACCTTTTCTTTTTCTTGCCTTTTACTCATCTTACTTGTGTAACAATTAAAATCCACTCGAGTATGCGTTGTAATTATTATCTTATTCCGTAAAGAAGCGAGGAGAAATGACGCTTAATACAGTATGTGGTGTGTGGTGTGTTTTTTCCGAGTTAGCTGTTCATGACATATATAAGTGGAATATGAAGTAACTCTCAAAAATAAAATGATGACTGTAATAACCCAATTGTAAGCATAATACTACTTCTACTGAGCAGTTGCAAACATGATACCCCTTTAAGATCTGAAAATTTTTACATTTAAAATTTACTTTTTTAAAAAATATTTAGTAAACATTGACTCCAACGATACCAAAAAATTAATGTGGGGATTTATTTGTCTGGTAATCACCAGATAGCGACACCTTACGGTCGCTTGTCTTTGACAGAGCTGTTTATAACGTGGGGGGTATTGAACTTTGAACTCTGACCCCACGGGAGGGGAGCGGGTCCCCGTAGATGAAGAAAGAAGAGAACGCTGGATGGGCGCGAAAGAGAACGCTAGCTGAAAAAAACGGATGGGACGCTGCGTCAAGCAGCGAGAAAAAGGACGGTGCTGTCCTTTAATTAATTGTTAATGTAAATATCACTGTACATAATACCGTGCTTAATTAAATATGTGTTGTTGAGAGAAAACCAACGCTTCGTTGATGTGTTTGGAAATACACCCCTAGACACCCACTGCAAAAGTTCAGCTTTGGTTAGACTGGTAGAGAAGTCTAACAAAACTGTAGGTTCGGCCTGGGATGCGTCTTTGCAAGCGGCTTAACTCTACATAAATTGGGGTTCGGCCGAGATGCACCAGTTGAAACCGGTGTAACCCTACAGAAATTGGGGTTTCGGCTGGGATGCATCTTTTGCAAGCGGCTTAAATCTACATTAATTAAAATAATTTATGCCCCTTGATGTATGGGGGAGGGGAATACCAGCATGATTGTGTGGGTTAGGCGTTTCCATGAAAAATTTCGAAAAGAAAACTTTTCGCATGATCGTACGTTTTCGGGCTTAAAGGGATATAGTACTACTTATAATGTTCAATTGTAAATATAGTACAGCTTCTATTTTATCCATATATTCAATAAATCTTTCGCCGATTAAATGCTTCGTGATATATGTTTGTACAATATTTAGAACAACAGAGCCATTGGCCTAGGATAAACTTTTAGCAAGGGATCGTAGCCTCACAAATTGTAATAAAATATACATTCAGAATTGATATCATAGTATGTTCAGTCATGTAACAAAATTAATGCTGCCCATGGTGCGCATACAAGAATTTTGCAAGTTCCAACTGAAATTGAAACGAAGTCCGTTTTAAAAGCTACAGTAACATTTTTTTTTTTTTTTTCCTAACGAGAAAAGTTTTGGCATTTCATTTCCAGGAGAGAGGAATGTATGTTATTTGAAAAATATATAATAAGCCCCTCACTCAAATTTGACAGCAGGCGATCTTATTGTAGATAGTTATATTACAGGCAATTCGTATTTTGTACTAATGAGAACAACCTGCCACTCAAATCTGATAGCAGATATTTGGTGTCATGCATAATGAGACTCAGGAAGTTACCGATCGTCTGTGCGACTTACACAGGTCGAAACAACTTCAGATTGAATATGATATACTATAAGTTGTTCCATCGTGATGGATGGTATACCACGAGTTGAGAAGTGAGGGAAGCTGGCGCCTCTTCTTGACTGAGTGTCTTAAAAGAAGATTTTTGATGAAGTAAAGAGAGTTCTACGACGAGTCGACCAGAAGTGTTTTTTTTTTTTTCCTTCTGTGAAGTGACTGAACAAACCGGTTATTCCGCCTGTTTCTAAAGTGAGCCCATTATGGTTTCCTTAATCACGCCGTGTGACAGTTAAGGTCTGCAGCAGACCAGTGCATTAGATTCATCGTCCATTAGAGAACTCTGAAAATCTTCGTTTTTGGAATGAACTGCACTTGTGAATTAAATTATCTTTAATTTTCATTTTTTTTTTTTTTTTTTTTTGTAAATAGATTTCTGTACTAGTACATATATATATAATGCTTATAAATAAAAATTAAAGTTCCCATGAACCTAATAATGGCCCTCTTCTTGAAGTCGTTATTAGCATTGGCCGAGACGTTACACTACATGGACATATATATGCCTTGATAAGTTTCACTGTCATCAGCCTAGTTAAATTTTTCTCTTTGGTTTTCATTATATGTATGTAGATTTAGCCGCTTGCAAAAGATGCATCCCGGCCGAGCCCCCAGTTCTTGTGGGATTTACACTGGTTGCAATAGATTCATCCCGGCCGAACCTACAGTTTTGTTAGACTTTCTACCAGTCTAACCAAAGCTGAACTTTTGCAGTGGGTGTCTAGGGGTGTATTTCCAAACACATCAACGAAGCGTTGGTTTTCTCTCAACAACACATATTTAATGGAGCACGGTTATATATACAACAATATTTACATTAATAATTATTGCATAACAGTCATCTCCCTTCGTGGGGTCAGAGTTCAAAGTTCAATACACCCCCCACGTTGTAAACAGACTCTGTCAAAGACAAGCAAGTGTCGCTATCTGGTGATTACGACACCAACAAATCCTACATGTTGCACAACTAACCTTAGAAAGACATATCTTCCCTTTCTTTATAGTGAATGTAGATAATGATGTCCCTTGAGAAACAAAGTCTTCTCAGAATGCAATGGTCGATGGACTGTTAGTGGTTCCCATAAGGAATAAGGTTCACCACTGACGTAACGTTAAAGGACTTGAGCAAATGTTGATTAGTTTTTTTATTCTGTCGGCAAATTCAGAGAAACTTTCTTACAAATTAAAATATAAAAATAAATTATTATTTACTAGTTCCATCAAACACCTATTTCGTTCACTTTCCATTTAGTTGACATTGACACAATATTAAAAATCCCTTAACAGTTTGCAAGAATTCCTTAAGGTTGCAAAAATTGAAAACACATACAAAATTATTACTTAATATTACTAAATCATGTGCCATTTGGTCCTTGATATTTTGGATCTAAAAAAAAAAAAAAAATGTTAAAACTTTGAATAGAGTCAAAGATTTTTGAATCACAGCCACTTTATCAAAAATGCCACCTATATTCAAACCCAACTTTTTCTTTTAGCTTCGAGTTTAAAAATTTCAATAAATTGCTGATATGTTGGAAACGAATTATTTAACGAGCTTAGAATTGACAATTTGCCAAATGTAGGCATTTCATCATAGTCAAACTATTCTTCTATCTAAATAATTGCTAAAGAAAGGAATAATTAAAAGTCATCGATAATCGTTTGAAATTTTGCATTATCTAATTTTTTAAATGATGATGAACTTAAATCCATAAATTCCTTATCATATCAAAATTTTATTTTTTTCTCCACTTGAAAGAATTAAAAAAACTTTACTATAAGTTAAATTATTAAAAATATCTGCACCAGAAGTTTCTTTCTATAATTCTTCAATGGCTAAACTGAATATTGGTATCAATTATTTCAATAACAATAAATATATTTCAATAATCAGTGTAATTTTTTATAGAATTATCATCAGTTAAGAGCAGTTTGAATAAATTTTTAGAACAATCAGTTGGTCTGCATAAGCTTTCCAAGAAATGGTCTTTCAATGCAAGGCTTAATATTAAATTTTATTTTATTTCAAACTGTAATCAAGTGAGTTATAGGAATAATATTTAATTGTTGGTGTAATTGAGCTAGTTCTGAAGCAACTAGAATTTGCTATTAATAAATTTATCAGTTAAAGAATCGGATGTTTATGCAGTGTTTTTATTTGTGTGATAATCTGAATGTTTATTCTGCCTTATTGCTAAAACACCCATAATTTTTAAAAAAAAAAAAAGCTTTAATGAATAGTAGTTTGATTCTTGTTGAATATTAGCCACTGTTAATCTTTTCCCCAATTTTCGTTAATATAATCGCCTGATCTTTTTTTCTCATCAGTTCCATGATTTATTCAACAAGGTAAATACAAAAGGTATGTGTATAACAATTTATATTTGAATAAATTCATTAAAAACTCAAATTACAAAGCCATATGTTTCAGCCACAACAGATCTTCAGTTTCTAAACAATGAACATTTACAACTTTTTCTAGGTTGCTACCATAAACTGTAGTTTCTATGTAATAAAAAAATACAACTATAATTAGAAGATCAGTAAAAAAGTCTTTCTGAAAAGCTCTAATTATCTTTTTTGTATTTTTAAATGTCTGTTAAATATTAAACTGATTGATTGTAAGTAAAAAGTAATTCTGAAACCGGTTCCTTCAGTATCTCCAAACCATCACTACAATATAGTATGAATGTAGACTTCTCGTTAGTATATTTTATACAATTCTATAATTTGTAAGTTATCATCGCTAAACCTAATCGATTTAACATTTTTGAAATATTAGGCAAGTATCAGTGAAAGCATACAATTCTTAGACTAATAGTTTCTAATGTTTGTCTGCTTTCACTAATACTTCATATTCAATGTTTTGTAGGTATTTAACACTTAAGAAAAACCAAATTAGTTATTATGGTTTTTGAGTATCAAATTTTTGTGAAAAGTCTTCAAACACGATCCACTTATAAAAAGCATTGATTATATTCTTTGTGAATTCTTATAAAAAAACATCGATCATATTCTGTGAATATTTTTCTTAAATGATGTTATAAAACTCGTTTCTCTTGAAATCTTGGACATGTTTTCAATCATTTTTTAGATATTTGAAATTGCACTAGCATATTAAGGATAAAAATCTAGTATATTTCTTCCCCATGAATATTTAGAAATTTACAGAAATAATTGCAATTTGATATTACACATACGAGTTTGAAATACATTTTTTAAAACAATTTTATTCTAAAAGAAAAGCTTATTTGTTATTCGTTAATTTTCATTTGTACTAAGTTGTATTTTACAATAATTTAGATTCATTTTGTTTTATACTTTTTTTTTTTTTTTTAGGCTAAATTAATATGAATATTAAAAGCAGCTTACCGTTCATTCTGAAAGATATCAGATGAAAAAAAAAAAATTTACAGTTAAGTTCCATTTTTCGTAAAATGCATACATATCTTTCATCTTACTGTGTTGAAAATAAAACAGCATGCTTAACTGGGAGGAAAAAAAAAAAAAATCTTAATTTACTAACATTCTTATTTAATTCAATCTTTTTTTTCTTCTTTCTTTTTAAAGTAAACAAGATTTAAGAAACATGATTAACAAAAAACAATGTATGCAACATAGTATTACTTTTTAAAACAACATATGATATATTAATAAATATTCCTAGCAGAAACAGAGAATTTTGCGACTACTAAGCCAATATTTTAAATTATCGTTGAAAAATCAATCATTTTTACATATATATTTTTTAATTGTTAAAGGATATTATTTTCTACCAAGTGTTTTTTTTTCACTTTCCCCATTAACTTCAAAATTATATTGTACTAGCACATATAACTAGACTTCAGAAAATAAAATTTAATTCTTTTATATCAACGATCCAGCATTCTTAACCTTTTCTGTACTATGGGTGCCTTGTGTAAATAAAAGTCATAGAACCCTTTCTCAATTAATATTAATGCCATTTAAGTAATTTTTATGTGAAGACATCTAGTCAAAGCATACATTTAACAGTCAAACTTAATAATATAAGCAGCACATATGAGGTTAATGAGAAATATCAATATCTTTTTATAAAGTTTGCCAAGCATTTCGGATATCATCAAATGAACTTTATCGCATTGATGAAATCCTCTCCTTCCGAAAAATAAACACAAACATTAACATAACCACAGAATTAACAGAAGATAAAACTATCTTTTGACTATCAGAAGCTAAAAATATCTATGATTACATCTAGTTAGAGGCATCTTTGCTGATTCAAGATTCTTTCAGATCTACACTTTTTGGATTTCTCAATATGTTATTAAATTAAAACTATGAATTCATTTGACAAAGGAAGTCTAACTTAGATATTTTTAGGACTTAGATTACTGAAAATAATATACAAGATTCATTTTGCCATACAAAAAATTGATGAAAAGAAATAAAATAAGTAAACAAATAAATTTTATTACATTCTTTAAACATAAATAAGATCTTCCCATTTCATTATCATTTAGATAATTTTCTACATTATTATGCATAGATCTATATTTTTAAAATAACTCAGAATCATGAATTTTAAGTATATATAATACAGTTACACACATATATAAAAAAATATTTCAATGACATTGTTAAATACAGGTTCCAAATTTTGCTTAACGTTACTACATTTAATAGATAAGCAACAACAAGATCATATTTAACAAATTTTATAATAAAAAACTGAAATAAACCTTGCATGGTTTATTATGCACAATATACCAGATTTACACAAAATATTTTAAATCAAATTAGAATTCCCAAATTGAATGCATTTATGCCAATTTAACACATAAATATAATATTGCACCAGTAAAGCAATTCACAATGTATCATACTGTTAATTTAAAAAAGTTCTGCAAGGAGAACAAATTAAGATTTCTTTTGACTCAATGTTTTATACATAAGATGGAGATTTAGCATGCAAGGAAACTCATGGATTTGCAAAATAAACTGGTAGTTATTTTTAAATTTATCCAAGATACAATTTGGATTACATTGCATAAGTAAGGTAATATAACTCCTTTTTCAAAATAGTATAACTGAATTAAAGTTATTATGAAATGAATAAAGTGTACCTAATAAAATAATGATTTTTACCATCATTCAACAAATAAGAATTCTAAACTGGGCTTTGCAAAAATAATTATTTTGTTTAAAACAGAAAATCAATATTTCAGATCTACATATTTCTCAAAGGTACTTCATTATGGAAATGCATAATAAAATAAACAATAATAATACATACTATATACATATGTAATAATAATACAATATACATTTCTTTCAAAAACATTTTTACGCCATCATAACTGGTTTTTTCAGTTTGGCATCCAATTTCACATTTGTACTAGCATAACCAGTACCTCCTCTTTGAAGAGGAATGATGTCGGCATCAGTGAGTTTTTCACCATTTGTTGGGTCAATCATGTCTTTCTTGATTAATTTTTCAACACATTCCATTGTGACTACATTTCCTGAAGTACGAAGAACAGCTGATGGAACTGAATTGCCAAGTACATCATGCGTTACTGCGCACATATATCGAACCTTTCTGGCAATTAAAGCCTTTTTCTCACTTGGATCTTTTACTTCAGTGAATATAACAGGAATGAAGTCTTTTACTTTAAGTGGCTTTCCACTCATTGGACATAACACTGATTTCTCAGGCTTTTTAATGGTTACTTTCTCAGCAGCAGGAGTTAAAGCTGCAATCCAAAAACTGGGAAGAATTTTCTCTCTTCCATTACTGATATTGGAGAGGCTGCTAGTTGATGCAGTGTCTGAAGAAGTTGATGCGGAAGATTTGGTCATGATGCTATTCTCCATTTCCATAAATTTTTTAGCACGTGATTCTTCTTCAGCTCTAGCTAATTCAGCCATTTCTTCAGTTTCTTTCTTTTGCTGTTTTTCATATTCCTTCATACGTTTGGCGATTACCGTCTTTTGGTGAATAATATACTCCAAGACAGCTTCTTTATCGTAAAGGTATCCATCTGGTGTGACGACAGGATTTCGACAAGGCTGCAGAGTTAAACAACAACAGTCAAAGTCTTTTACTGAGTCTTTACCTATACGATTTTGTATAGTACCATAACCACCAGCCTTATTATCTTTTTTCTTCTCATGATAGGTATAAACAGCTCCAGCAGTGCAATTTCTAGCGTGACGAGTCATAATGAAATACGAAAAATGCAAATGAAATTTTGTATTTTGTTAAGTAACTTCAACACGTTGCAATTATAACAATTTGACTTCAACTTGAGTTCGCACTTATTTTTCCAAATTGGCTTACCTTTCAGAAAATCATAATATTCCGAACGGTTACAGTTATTAGAATTTACCTGTTTAAAATCAGAAATAATTTAAAAGTTTTTTATGTATGATAAATAATTTCATTTAAACATCTCTATTATGTAAATCTAAAAATGTTTTTAATTAATTTTTATAGCCACTGATATTTTCTAGTTGAATTATAATATTACTGTCAAAATTAAAAAAAAAGAAAAAAACCTGCAACTAAGAATTAATTTATGATACATTTTTGATAAAATAAACATAAAATCCTTCAGTAAATATTATTTCAGATTATTTTTTCTATCAGAAAATTATTTTTAAAACTTTATAAGTAATTATTTAAATTACATCATTTACTAAATATGGCAATGAACATTCTGGCTCAATAAAATAATGAAAGTCGGTATTTGTTGATATAAAAACAAACTTTGAGGTGAGTGCTCAATATAAACAAATTATCATTGATTTTGAAATAATTGAAAAATTAGGCAGTATTTTAAAAGTTTCTAATTTTTCAATTAATTAAAAGCATGTGGTTTAATTAAGGCTTTTTTTCAAATTTAAAAACAAAAACATGTTTTTAATTAATTTTGTGGGAAAAGTTGTAATTCGTTGTTTATAATTTTTTTTCTGTATATTTTTAAAAATAACTATAAAATTTAAAAATGATCTGTCATCAACAAATTTGTATTTTATTTCCGTTAAAATATAGCATTTTCAACAACATTTGTGGGCGGTTAATTTTTCTTTTCTTTTTAAATTAAAGCAAAAATTTTTGAATTTTGTTTTGTGGCAGGGTTTTGTTTTAAATATTAATCGTGTTAAAAATGTAGTAAAATTTTTATATACATAAAAAACAAAGATATTATCATCATTTATTTTTGTTTATGGTTGTAATCTATTGGTATGTGTAATTATTTTATTCACAGTTTTATTATAAAATTGTATTTATTTATATAACGTTTTATCATGATCCAGTTATATTCATATGAAATATATTGAATGTATTTTACATCTTTGCACTCATTTCAATGTTTGTCTCTTAAGAAATATAAAAAGAATATTTTATATTATAACTAGAACATTTTATTGTTAAAATCTTATATGAACATTAAACCGGTTTTATCATTATGAATTTACTACTAAAGTTTGCAGATATAAAAAAAAAAAATACATTCCAATTAAAATCTATAAAAAAAAACAATTTTATTTTTCGTTATTTAATCTTTTTAACTGAAGAAAAATTCATGTACACAAGATGGAATCTTGAAATTTTCAAAAATTCTAAGATTATCACTAATAACTAACTTATTAATACTAAGTACTATTGTTATAATTGTACTTAGAAATAACAAATTCTCACTTGTTATTACTAAGTACTATTTCAATTGATATAAAATTGCTTGTGAATGGAATATTAGTGAGTGTTATGGTACATATTATAATTATAGATTATTTGTTGGCTGATATTGCTGCTTAGTTTTCATTGGTAAAATTTGGATTCAAACGACATATTTTGAATTTTATAAAAATTTTTTGACATGAAAGTATTTGATATTTAAGACCTGAAAATCTGAGAAGAAAAAAGGAAAAATCAATGAAGAATTTTATTCAAAATTTTTTTTT
Organism: Caerostris extrusa; assembly: GCA_021605095.1. NCBI lineage: Eukaryota > Metazoa > Arthropoda > Arachnida > Araneae > Araneidae > Caerostris > Caerostris extrusa. The sequence goes on from BPLR01010032.1 coordinate 98,119, forward strand.
TTTTTTTTGTATTTTTACCTTATAATTTAACAATATTTATTTACAATTAACACTATTAAAAATAAAAATAAACTGTTTTTGTATGAGCTTTCAATAATTATTTTATTCTTTTAAAATAACTCTCGTAAAGTTGCTTATATGTTTAATATTGCTTTTTCATTTGTATTGGTTTTGCGATATTTTAATTCGGGGAAATTATTATTAACTTTAATGTTTTAATTTAGATTAAATATTATTGTTAAAGTTTCCTGTGTTTTTGATAATACACAACCTATAAATTTATTCCTAAAGAGGGTATTCTTGTACTGAAATTGTACCATATAGTCGGAAGTGTTTTTCCTTTTTTAGTTGTTTTAGAGGGATCATTACTCATAAAATCATTAACAACTGTATGTATGTTTTCAAGAAATGCATATTGTTATCCTAAATATAATGCATAGATTTAAAAAAAAAAAAAAAGTTTCAAATTTCAAAAGTGTTTTGTTTTTGATTGTATTTATTAATTACATATTTTATTCTCTTTTTCTACAAGTATTCCTTTTAATTGATTAAAGCTATAATGTATTATAAAGCTATTTCCTAATTCCTGTAAAACAGTTTCTTGTTTGTGTGTAACATGTTTTGATTTAAAAGCACAAGCTGTTGATATTTTCAATATAAGCAGGATTAAATAGTAAAAATGCATTATAGTTTTGAAACATTAAAAATAATCAAATTTTTATTTGTTCTGTTTAGTGATTTTAAAGGCAAAACAACATTTTTTTTGTATGCATTAACTGCTTTATGACTATAAATTCTTTTAACTATTAACTAGCATATTTTATTATTATTTTTTAAAATTCAAGACATTTATTTTGGTTTTAAAATTTCAGGTTATGTCCCTGTTTTATTTATTATCATATTTATTAGTCTATTCAAAAGCTGATATGGATCTAAAAGAGGAATTGGAAGAATTTTATGATTGTCCTGAAATTTGTGGTTCTGAAGACTATGACCATAATTTTGTAAGTTTATTTATATTATGTATTTTTTGTTATTTTTAAATTAAATTCTATAATATAACTTGTTTAATAGAAATCTAAACATTATGCAGCATTCTGTCTGTCTTATGATATTTTTAGCAGATAATTGATGAAAAAAAAATTGTCCCAAATTCTAAAAACATATGATGGTTTTGATTTTCAATTTTGCAAAAAATTAATGTATAAATATTTGTTAGTACTTCTTTTTTATGACAACATTAGCAAACTCATATTCACCATGTAGTTATAGAATTTTGCATTAATATGCGCATATAACCCTGCCTTGCACTACGACCTCAGAAAATAAAAAAACTTTATTATTAACTTTACATCTGTTTAAGGCAGTATCTTTGTATTTTTCAGTTCTAATATTTGATTGAATAATTTTCTTAGACAGCATTGCAAATTCAACAATAAAAACCAATGTGAAGTTCAACAAAACATTCTCCTCTATAAATATTTTCTTTTTCCCCGTATATCTTCTTCTTCCTAAACTTGTCTTTTGACTATTAAATTTTAAAACCCAAGATTGCTTATTGACAGATCAACATTTCCTTACTCATCTACTGTCATAAAGAAAACAAAAAAATTCTGTTTGACATCAACAAGTCTCTAATTTCCTTTTTTTCCTTAAACTGCAATTTGACCGGACATTTTTATTGTTAAAATCGCTATACTATTTGTTCTTATTTTTTAAACAAAATTTTAGGGGGTTTCAATTAATATGTTTTATTTATTTTATGTCAGTCTGTCTATGTCTGTCTTCATAGTAAATATCTTCGTCCTCAAAATGTAGCCAAATTGGTATTAAAACTAATTGGGTAATTTTATAATGAATATTGATTCAATTTTTAAATTTTCTAGTTGTCTTTGGCATTGTATTAAAAGTATCCATGCCAGTTTTGTTGAAATTTGGATGTAAATTGTGGTAGTGCATAAGTGCACATGTACATATTTAGAGAAATATCTATATAGATTATATGTATACTGTAATAATGTGCAAGATCCATGTTTAACAAATAACCAACAAAATAATTAGAGTACTTTATATTACACCAAACATGTTAAAGGTTTGATTTTTTTTATGTTTTGGCAAAATCTTCTTAACCATTTATTAATTGTTTGGGATATTAGATTATGCATTTATTTAAAAGAGATTGTCAAAATAAATGAAGTGATAATGAAAAAAATATTTATTTAGATTGTCAAATTTAACTACCAATTTTTATATATTTCTGAAATTTTATAATTGTTAATATAAATAATTGAATAAATAATTTTATCAAACTACTGACTTATAAAAACACATTTGGTTGTTTTATCATTAATACACAGAGTCCATGCAATTCTATCTTTGGATTACAAGAAAAAGTATAATCTCTTTTTATGTTGAAAAAAAATTGTATGTTGTACTTTTTATGAACTAAATTCATTGTAAAAATGATTGATGTAAATTTTCTTACTTTACACAAAATAACTAGTAAATTTGAGCTTTTTCAACTATAACTACCATCATCTGAATATGTCTCATGAACCTATTTAGATGAGTAAGTCACAATTTTAAAATAAAATAAAAATAATGTAAACTAGAATATAAACTTAAGCATTTGAGAGTTGTTAAAGATTGACTTGTGACAAAACATGATATAATATATCAAGGGCATTGAATAAACACATTATGTCATTAATGTTGCTATGAAGCAAGAGTGCCATAATTTATTCCTTGTACAATCATGTATTTTTGAATAAGTTAGTATGTTTCTATTTAATTAGCATGAAACAAAAGATTATTTAAAGACAAAATCTCATGTAATGTAAAAGCTATTATAATATAAATTGGCTGTTATTTATTATTTATTTTGATTATTTATTTATTGGCTGTTATAATATATTTTAAGTATAAAAAATTGAAATTCAAAATAATAATTTAAGTGTTGTTTTAAACCCTAGAAAAGATGTTTAGTAATAATAGCATAGAATTGAATTAGTTATTTTGGGCTTATAATCTTGAATGGTTTATAAATAATAAATTTTGACACTTAAATATTATTCCATTACCTAACATGATGTCTGCACAGCAACTCTGTATATGGGATTTTGAACCTTTTGATTTTAAATATATTGCATATAATCATTAATGGCCTAAATTTATAAATTTTGAATGTATGAAAAGCAAAATTTCAAGAATTTTATTATTATTTATATTAATCTAAAGTAATATTATTGTTGAGGATGTTTTTAGTAAATAAATTATACCTTATTATTTTATTACTTATATTTTATAAATTACTGATTCATTCATTAGAAATATTTTCAACACTTCTATAAAAAAAAAATTTATGCTACAAATTAATTTAATTTTTAATTTCTGCAATTTGTTGATATATTTTTTGTAAATAAATATTATTTGTAATACAACTTTTTATTAATTATTTTGATAATTTTATTCAAAATTCGTTATATTTGTATTAAAATTAAATAAAGTAAAGAGCTTCTTTATTTTCTTTCTGAGTATTAAAATTTGAAGTGAATGAAATTTTTTTTGTTTATTTACTTATACACTAATTTATAAATAATGATAAAAAAAAACAACGGTTTTAGAAATACTTCTTTCCTGATGTTTCAAGCTAAAAAGAAAGAAGTGTACATCATTGTATCTAAAATTATACCTAACTGTGAAAAAACCAATTCATTTCTTCAATTTAATTCTTTTAATGGAATTAAATATGTAAAAAAATTCAAATGTCTAAAAATTGAGCACATACACTGTGCATTGCTATATTGTGTAAATTTAAATTTGTTATGTGCTAGATAAAAATATATATTTGATTTGATTTCTCTTGTATGAACTAAAGCATTTAATTCTGCCTTATACATTTTTATATTAATTAAATATAAAAATGTAGTATATAAATTTATAAATGTTTAACCATCGATAGTGTGGAAAATTGACAACCAACTAAGTCAGATGGCTGCATCACAAGGGGAGGAATGTCATTTGGGAGAAATTATAATTGCAATAAGAAACATTTTAATTTTAGATAATTTGAATGTTATATTAAATGATATTTAAAAATAATTAAATTAAAAAATTTCACACTAATTATTATAAGTTTTTCCTTCAAAGCAGCCTTGTGTGTGTATATCTGACTAGCATCCCCAACAAATATTCTGTCGATTTATTTATTTCTACGGTTAAAATGGATGTTTACCATTATATGTGATACGGGTTCGACTATAGTTAAATTTCTATTGTATTTGTAATTATTATTTAAAAATATTTCAATATTGTTTTAGAAGATATTTATACTATTCTTCTGTTCTACTGTAATTTAATATACAAGTGCCGTGCTAATTTTCATAAATTTCAGCAGATTCAAAACAGATAAGTAATCTTATAACATAAAAAATTGTGTTTTGATTACACTTAACAATTCGCTATATAGCTGCAGTGGATGCGCATAGATAACTTTCAGTGCCAACTTTTCTTTACGGGGAGTGAAAAATTTAAAAATATGTTTAATAATAAATTTGAAAATTTAGAATTATTATAAATTTAATGCGTGTTTGCTGTGTCTTTTTTATAACATGGATAATATTTTTAATTACATAAACTACAATAGATACTGTCATGGAGTAACATCGCATTCTTTGATAATTACTCCATGGCAGTTTTTTTATTATTTAATTTTTTTTATTTTTTTTTTATAATTTGGATTTGATGTTATGTTATTTATTTGGTTCTCATTTATTATAATTGTTTTATATGATTAATTTAGGTGAATATCGAATAGTTATTTTCGAATTAGTTGCAATTATGAAATATATGAATCTGTTGATTATAATAAGATGTTTTAATAAATTGAATATTTTCCAATTGCATTCTGAAATTTAATTTTGAAATTTTCTTTTATATTCTTTGGCTAACAAAAATTAAAAGCGTTATTTATTGAAATTGGACAATAATAGTTCATAAATATTAGCAGAAAATCAGAATTGCATGTAATTAAAATTCTGTATGAAATATTTTTAATATTTTTCATTTCTTATATTTTGTCCCTTAAAATATAAGAATTTTTACTTTTAACTATTAAAATAATTGACTTTGATTATTTATCTTTTTTATATAAGCTCTTATGATTATTTTATCATTTTTATACTATTAAAAATAAAAACAAAAGTATAATATTGAAGTTAATCATTTTTTCTATTTATTTTCTAATTTAGTATTTTTCTAATAATTTATTTTCCTTTTTTTTTTTTTTTTTTCATATTACTAAAAGTATTAACTGTTTGTATTAAAAATAGCATAATTTCCTAAACTTTTTTTGCAATTGGAGGAAACTGTGTAGAATATAAATATCAGTGAATTTTTATATAATTTATGTTAGAATTCTAATTTTAGATTAATTAGGAGCATAATATAATAAACTCTATAATTTAATTCATAACTGAATTATCAAGGATTAAAAAGAATATTTTTAGAAATGCAGTTTTACAAATAATCCATTACTTAATTGTCTTTATTACTAATGTTATTAAAGAAAATTAAATTTATTATATAAATTTAAAATAAAAGTTTGTATTATGCATAGAGTATGCTCTGTTAGTAGATGGAATTTTTTTCCCATACCATTTTGTAGGTAGGAAAAAAAAAAAAATAATAATACATACTATATATATATTTTAAAGTTTTTATGTTTGAGGAAACTTTATGAATTATTATTATTATTTTTTAAAGGAAGTTACAATTTCTAATGTTTTTTTTTTGTCTTATTCTGATGCACCAGTTAAGAAAAAAATGTTGCTAAATTTTATTTAGAATTCAGTAATAGCTAAATATTTTATAGTTTTTCATTAAATTCGAAATTTCAGATAAGGGAAAAGGGCTGAAAAAGTTTGGGGATAATAATAATAATAATTATATATATATAATAAATAAAGCATTTATTTATTGACAGGCAAGATTTACCTGGTTTCATTATATTTCTTTAAAGAAATTTAGTTTAATAATTATTTAAATGTATAATATATTTTGTAAATTTTCTGCCAAACTTTTGAAGCTAATTTTTATAAAAGTTTTTATTAGTGAACAATTTCTGATTTTTTAATCTATTTACTTTTCTTTGCCATTTAAAATTATGGATTGAGTAAAAAAAAATTTGAATACAATTTGCAATCTTTATTAAAAGTAAAGATTTCTTTTTCTAAAATAAAACATTTAAGAGCAATTTAAAAATTTTTTTTTGAAATAAAAAAATACTTCTAACAATATCAAAATAAAATACTTTTAACAATATTCAGGAAATTTCTTTTAAATTTCAATGAATGTGCTAACGAAGTACTTGGTGAAAGCAGCAATGCAGTAACT